>CM070032.1:226384152-226428010 GCA_036250615.1 Ptychadena robeensis | reverse complement strand
ATTGAGGTGACAAAGGCGAAACACGCGCTATGTCATAAGTCACAATGGCTTCTCAATGGCCTTTTCTTATAAACATATATAGATAGCGCAATTGTTTAGAATTTCTGAATCGTTCTTTAACCCAATGTACTTATCATTTTTTTTCCAACTTGTTTAGAAAGTGAAAACACAATGTTCAACAATTATCACAGCAAAGAGCACTCAGAGAATAGATTAACGGCACTTAATAAATCAGATGTGACATCTACTTTTATTGTTCAAGTTAGATCTACATAAAGCCCTCAAGAATTCTAGTTCAAGCCAGAGCACAGAACAATAGATAGGTTTGCAGTGTTAGGTACGCAGATCAGTCAAGATGGATAATAAGACTGTATGAAGGGTCACAAAGGGGGTCATTCATAATGCAGACTAGTAGGTATGGCTATAGTACAACTAGTGTTGAGCACGAATATTCGAATTGCTATTTTTTATTGTGAATATTGACATGTCGAGAATGTACAAGTGCCGCTAATCGCAAAGAATTACTTCTGAGTTGTCTTAAATGATTTCACATTTTCAGCTGCCATTTTTGTTTTCGTTGCACTTTAGGGGGGTCTTTTTTGTACTTTTGTGTACAATTTTTACAATAATCCTCAATCCAAGTAACACCAGCCTGTCGAGTGATAAACTATTATCTTGGAACAGGGTTGTCAAATTCTACTTCTAGAGGACCACAAACAGGTTTGGTTTTTTTGAAAATTTTGTAACCATCTTACTCCACATTTACTTTCATCTAGAAAATACTAAACCTTAGAGGCCATTTAGCCTCTAAGGATTGGAATTGGACAACCTTGTCATATTACAGGGAGTGCAGAATTATTAGGCAAGTGGTATTTTTGAGGAATAATTTTATTAAACAACCATGTTCTCATGACCCAAAACACTCATTAATATCAAAGCTGAATTTTTGGAAGTATTTTTTTAAGTTGGTTTTTAGTTTTAGCTATTTAGGGGATATCGTGTGTTGTGTCGTTGCTATTAACTGTGCATAATTATTAGTGATATCGTGTGGTGCCGTTGACTTTACTGTGCATAATATTAGGAGAGGCAACTTAACAAAAAACAAATTTTATACCCATTTCAATTATTTATTTTTACCAGTGAAACCAAGATAACATCTCAACATGCAACAAATATCATTTCTGACATGTCAAAACAACAACAAAAACAAATTCAGTGACCCATATAGTCCACCTTTCTTTGCAAGGACACGTCAACAGCCTGCCATCCTTGGATTCCTGTCAGTGTTTTTTGATCTGTTCACCATCAACATTGCGTCAGCAGCAACACAGCCTCCCAGCCACTGTTCAGAGAGGTGTAACTGTTTTACCTCCTTGTAAATCACACATTTGATGATGGACCACAGGTTCTAATGGGGTTCGCATCAGGTGAACAAGGAGGCCTGTCATTAGTTTTTCTGCTTTTAACCCTTTCTTGCCAGCCACGCTGGTGGAGTACTTGGACGCGTGTGATGGAGCATTGTCCGCATGAAAATCATGTTTTTCTTGATGGATGCAACTTCTTCCTGTACCACTGCTTAAGAAGGTGTCTTCCAGAAACTGGCAGTAGGACTGGGAGTTGAGCTTGACTCCATCCTCAACCCGAAAAGGCCCACTAAGCTCATCTTTGATGATACCAGCCCAAACCAGTATCTCCACCTCCCCTTGCTGGCGTCTAGTCAGGACTGGAGCTCTTGCCCTTTTACCAATCCAGCCACGTGCCCATCCATCTGGCCCTCAAACTCACTCTCATTTCATCAGTCCATAAAACCTTAGAAACAATCAGTCTTGAGATATGTTCTGGTTCGCCAGTCTTGATGTCAGCTTGTGTGTCTGTTCAGTGTGGTCGTCTTTCAGCCTTCTTGTCTCTGAGTATTGCACACCTTGTGCTTTTGGGGGCACTTCCAGTGTTGTTGCAGCCTCTGAATATGGCCAAACTGGTGGGAAGTGGCATCTTGGCAGCTGCACGCTTGACTTTTCTAAGTTCATGGGCATTAATATTGCGCCTTTGTAGTTCCACACGCTTCTTGCGACCCTGTTGACTATTTTGAATCAAACGCTTGATTGTTCGATGATCACGCTTCAGAAGCTTTGCAATTTTAAGAGTGCTGCATCCCTCTGCAAGATATCTCACTATTTTTGACTTTTCTAAGCCTGTCAAGTCCTTCTTTTGACCCATTTTGCCAAAGGAAAGGAAGTTGCCTAATAATTATGCACACCTAATATAGGGTGTTGATGTCATTAGAGGAAAGTTTTCCCCAAAATTGGGCGAGAGGGGGACTTTAACGGCAAACAAGGATGACATTAATTAAATTTATTGACACAATGGTATCGACATACAGGTCAAACATTGATTCGCACACAGTATGTGAAGTTACAGTACAGTCACTTAGGAACATTACAAGCAATACATGACAAAATAGATCAAAACTTAAAATGTTGCACCATCCTGACGCGTTTCGCGGTAAACCGCTTCCTCAGGGGCTGTGCGTGCATACAGTAAAAGAACTCTAATCAGGGTATATTGTGTCCATGGTCATGTATAGACAACAGTACAGATGGTAGCACCAACACTGCAACGAGGAGCACATTTAGTTGACATAGGGAGAACGGAGATGCAAAGGCTAGTATCCAGTCATGCCTGGTGTAGTAGATTGCATGCCGTACTCGCTCACAGGGCAAGAAAGTGCTCCTGCTCTTAACCAAGCATGATGCCGTGCAGCCGAACTCCATTGTATTACAATGGAGTTCGGCTGCACGGCATCATGCTTGGTTACGAGCACTGTAACTGTAACTTCACATACTGTGTGCGAATCAATGTTTGATCTGTATGTCGATACCATTGTGTCAATAAATTTAATTAATGTCATCCTTGTTTGCCGTTAAAGTCCTCCTCTCGCCCAATTTTGGGGAAAACTTAGTTTTTCCTCTTCCTTTTTATATAATTAATTCGGGATGTTGGCAACCTATATTTAAATAGGCGGTTTGGAACATATATAAAGATGCACATCACCTAATATGCTTAATTGGTAGTAGGCTTTCGAGCCTATACAGCTTGGAGTAAGACAACATGCATAAAGAGGATGATGTGGTCAAAATACTCATTTGCCTAATAATTCTGCACTCCCTGTAAGTGTTTACGGGATTACCAATGGACCTACCTTGTGTTGTTGGAAAATGTCCTACAATCAACCTGAGTTGGTCCAAAACATTAGATAATGTAAAGATACTGTGACAGACTGGTCATCTGTCACTGTGAAATTAAACTGTCAGGTGGTTCCTAGAAGGAATCTGGGACATTATTGACCAGCAACTTTTTCTTAAACGGCTCCCGGACTCTGGGATAGGAAGGATGGAACTGGGCCTCCCTATTCCCCCAGGGTCCTGATAGAAGCTGGAGACACAGGTCATGATTGGAGTTGGAGACACAGCTTCTGAGTATAGACGGGGGGAACACAAGGAGTGTGGGGTCCAGGCCTGTGGTTACTGGAGCAGCTGGTACAGGGGGGGGGGGCTCACAGGGAGTATGAGGCCCAGGCCTGTTGCTGCTGGGAAACCTAACCAAGGACAATCCTTTGTGGTGAATGGTGCGAAGCCAGGAGGCTTGGTATTTTGAAGTGACCTTTTGTTTCTTTATTTGGATCACCATTAACCCCTGCGAGGGCAAGTTTTTTGTGGACTGCTGGTAAAAAAAATATGGGCAGGAAGCCCTAAAGAGACATGTTTGGTGGATGTACCTCATTTACAGACGCTGTTTGAGTTTGAACCCCCACAATACCCTTACAGGGGTCGAATTTACGTTTTGTGAATCATTCGAGAATGCAACGCAGCCCACCTGGAGCAATTGACCCCGCTCCATAGAAAAGTCGAGCGAACAGGGATCCAACATGTTGGTAAATCCCTATTTGATCGCCATTAGATTGAATGGGGACCGATGTTCCTCATTCAACGTATCGGTTCGAGAATTGATTTTGCCCACACTTTGATTGAAGAAAGCTCAGTTGAACAAGGAACCAACATGTTGGTAAGTCTGGAATAAATTGCACAGAGTTGTGAGCATCGATTCTTTGTGTCGGCGCGATCAAATGCACAGGTTTGGACCCATGTATGGCCAGCTTCAGTGGTCTTTGAAAAAGCTTAGATGACTTAGTGAAAAAAGATGATTTAGTAAAAAAAAACACAGAAGGTCAAGCTACTAGTGATTAGAACACTATAACCTAAAAGGTAACTATGTGAGCTACCAATGAAAGCTGACACTAGGAAGGTAGAAGCAAATCAAGAGAGCAATCACACGCACAGAGCAACCATAATGGTCTACAAATGTTCCCTACAGGGCCCTGAAGACTCTATATAGGTCCCAGTACGTTTCATTTTCACTATGCCTTTCATTGGTTATAAATAGGGATGGACCGAACTGTTCGCCGGAGAACAGTTCGGCCGCGAACTCGGCATGTTCGCCGTTCGCCTCGCCGGCGGACAGTACGGGTGTTCGACCCGTCCTGTTCGCCGGCCAGAAGAAGATCTAAATTCTTCCTCCGGCAGGATCAGAACCTGCGAGATCGTGCCGGAGGAAGAATGTCTTCACTACAAGACCGGGCATGAAGCCGGTCTTGTAGTGAAGATTCCGGCTCAGAGTAGGAAGTGACGTCAGTGACGTCACATCCGGCTCCCGCAACCAGGAACGATGCGTTCCAGGATGCGTTCCATGGACCGGATGTGACGTCACTGACGTCACATCCGGTTTTTCCGATTCAAATTCCCCGCCTAGAGGCGGGGAATTTGAATGTGTCCGCGAACAGGGCGGACGGCGGACATCTTTAAAAGTTCGACCCGCCCTGTTCGCGGACACTCCGGGCTGGTGTTCGCCCATCTCTAGTTATAAAGTCTTCTTTATTAGAAGCAATAAATTACAGCTTACTTCATCTTTGTCATTTTCCCCTTGCTCCCGAACCAGTTGTCCAATTAATATTACCAAAAGCTGTAATTGTTTCTTTGCATATTTTTAATTGTTTAATTATAATTGCTTTCCTCCACTGTATTGTAATTAAAATAATAACAAAGTGGATTTTGTTTGAGAATTAAAACAAGTCCTTAATTCTTGCCAAGTTGCCTTTCAATTAGTTTGTTCATGTCCATTTTCCTCCAGAACACCATTATCTGTGTTTAGAGAAAAAGAACGGTACTGGCGCCATCTCAGGTTGTATAACCTTGATGTTTTCTGTACGCAGTAAAACTCAGGTAAGAGGGGGCTGCAGCCAAACAAGCCAAGCTCTACCTAATGGGTGGGTGCGACTTAGAGTGTCCTTGGTGCCAGGGGCACTGTAAGGGCTTGTCCCTACATTGGCGGCTGGCCGCGGGAAGGCGCAGTCGCACAAGTTTTTTTTGTTTTCTTACTATACATTCAATGCAGCCGCCCCCGGATCGTGTCCATAGGGAATGAATAGACGCGGGTAAAAATCACGTCCACACGCAAGTGGCTGTGCAAGTGGGGAAGAGCCCTAAAGTACTCTATTCTGTTCAAACAGCCCCCATCCACCCCCCCCCCCCAGGAAAACATCTCCACCAAAGAGGAGGGAGAGGGGGAGTCTCCTCTACTCCTTCTCTCTGCGTGGATAGGCTCGCTGTGGGGGGGGACATCTGGCATTGGTGCAGAGCCACAAGTAACCATTGTAAAGAATAACCAGAGACAGGCCCATTTCTAGCATTTAGGGGGCCATATGCAAAGTTGTTGCACAGGCCTCGGGGGAGTGCTATCCCTTGGCTGGCCAAGTTGTTGATGGGGAGTGTGGTGCTATTGTTGGGCTGGCCAAATTTTGACCGGGGGGATGGAGAGTGCTATTATTCGGCAGCCTGCCGAGTTGTTGAGTGAGGGGAGTGTATCGGGGGCCGAGTTGTTGAGCAGGGGGCTCTTATGCATGCAGGGCCATTGGTGCCTTACAAGGGGCATACTCTGCATATCGGCAGAAATTACCCTGACCAGTAGATTTTGACACAGTAGAGTCTAAATATAGGCATACAGGTTTAGATTCTCCCTCGATAGATGAGGTACAGACTGCAGCATGATGACGTCCTGTAGGCACTTTTTGTGTGGCGGTCATTACTTTGGATGAGGAGTGTGGTCCCCTTCCAAAGTATAGGGATCATGTGATCCGACATGCGGGAGATTTCTGGTCGATCTTGCCCCATGGGCCCACCCGATTTTCATCTGAGTGACGGTCGATCGGCAGAAAAATCGTGCAGGAATACACAGGCTGCCTACCATTAGACTAATATGATGAATGTAGGTGAGACCAGGACCCTTTGAAAATTAAACCTCATGCAATCAGGATCATTCTTTTAACCCCTCATACAATAATAGTAGTTTTGTTAGTTGGTTAGTCAGTCAGTGAACATATTTTAGAAATATTACACTATGTCTACACATTTTTGGCCACTATTCAGGCACATGCTAAAGTAATTCTCCTGATACCCTTAGGGTCGCCATACATGGGTCAATATTCCAATCGATTACCAAGCATTGACTGCCATGCACGTTCGCAGTGATTGACTGTTCGGGAATTGATTTTGGCTACACTTTGATTGAAGAAAGCTTGGTTGAACAGGGAACTAACATGTTGGTAAATCCCTGTTCAATCTCCACAGTATCGAACAGGAATTGATTGTGCAAAGTGATGCACATCGATTGGACGTTCGATAGACAAACGCTTGAGCTCAGCGTGGTGATGGCATCACAGTATTGACTCGTGTATGCCCACCTTAAGAACCTCTAAGAGATTAGACTACACCATTAAAACTAAAGCAAGGAACACACGGCTCGATTTAAGCATACAATCGATGTAAATCAATGAAAATTTACCTTGATCGTACCAAAATTGTGGCCCGGACACATGGTACAATCGATGATAATAGTTTGATGAAGAACATTACATCGATTGAAAAGTGATCAGACTAGTTGGAAAATTATCGTTGAATTGTACCATGATCGTACTACTTTTTGTGAACTGTTTATTTTCGTCGTACAATGATATTCGAGGAACAGAGACACTCCTTTTTTTTCTGTGTGTTTTTTTTCGAAACAGGAAGTACTTGTAATATGACTACTTCCTGTTTAGAAAAAAAACACACAGAAATAAGGTTTAGGGGAAAAAAAACTTTACTGGTATTTACATATTTACAAAAATGTCCACTCAAAAACTATCTTCAGTCAGTCAGTCAGTCAGTGAAAAAAAGGCAAAAATAAATAAAGAATATTAAAAAAGAAATAACAAAAAAAGAAAAATAATTTAATCGTACGATGAATTGAATCGATGACTTTCCTGTTAATAATCAATGTTTTCTACATCGATATTGTACTACGATTGTATGACACTATAGTGCACATGGTACGATCGATAAAATACTAAAATCAAGGTTCAAATCTTCAAATCTTCATTGTATGCTTAAATCAAGCTGTGCGTTCCCAGCTTTAGCATTAGTTTCCAATCTGGATCTTCATTAAGACTCCATTGAGAAACAATTGTTGTTTATTGTTCGGGGTATTTGGTTGCCCAGCCTCCCACACAGGCAGATTAATAGACTGAATTAGGTCTATAAAGTCAGAATACACACAGCCATTTTTAATACAAATGTAGGAACCATTGCACCTGCCACATCAAACGGCAATTAACTTTCCATGGTTTGCTATTTAACATGCATGGGAACCCGCAGATAGAGGAACGTTTGTGACTTATGGAGATGTAGCACACGGACAATGAATTTTAATCTGCTATAGTAAGTTTCTGCAGTTACATCTGTAGAGTTGCTTTTGTTAGTCAAGGTGAGGTGTTGATGAAGATGATGGATAGGATTATCTACTGATCAAGTTACAGTGAAAGATGCAAGCGCTCCCTTTACCATTTACAAGATGGTGGATTTGCACTAATAGTGATGCGGGATGAGGGCAACTGCATAGAAGTATGGTTAGAATTGGTGGTGCAGGTGATGCGGGGAGAGGTTTGAGGGTGAATGCATAGAAGTATGGTTAGCATTGGTGGTACATGTCTTCCTATTCATGCAGATTGTAGTAGGGCCTAGGAGGAGCAATAAACACGAGGAATAGAGATGGTCAAATTTTTAGACTTGCTAACTTTGTGAGCTGATTGCAAAGCCTCTGAACATGGTATCATCACCAAAATAGCTGGAAGTGTAGAGAAGGGTTGTGGGAACATTAGGAAAAAAACGTTTTGCTCTAGCACATGTAGTTTTTGCATAAATTAAGTTTAAAAACAAAGTCGAAATTCCGATTTTCGGAATTTTGACTTGACTTTGAACTTAATTTGTGCAAAAACTATTTATGTTAGAGCCATACTTTCTTTTTTGTAGCATACCCCAACCCTTCTCTACATCTCCAGTAAGTTTGGTGATGATACCATGTTCAGGGGCTTTGCAATTAACTCAAAATCGTTGAAATGGTCGAATTTTTTTTCGACCATCTCTAACGAGGAACACCCATCCAAACCTTCCCAAATGCACAATGATATGGCCCAGATTCATCCAAACCACCCTACTCCTTACCCCATGACTAAACATGAGAACAAAGTAAACCTGAAGTAAACTTTGTTTTTATTGCTCAAATTTCATCAGTATCACCTTCCATTCAGCTCTGCCCACAAGAAGAAACAGCTTTACTGTATATGTACAGCTTTGTATGTGTGTATGTTTCACCCTTGTTGTGTTTGCATTGCCGTACCACAATACAATACGCAAGGTACACAGGTTTCCTTTTACACTGTTGCTTCATTAGGAAATTTCATGCATGATGAATAGCTGCCATTGACACTGCATGGGGACATAGTACCATTGTAAATGTGGTGAGGAAAAAGGGGGAGAAAAAACTCCACATTTACAATAGTACTATGTTCCCTTGCAGTGTCAAAGGCAGCTATTCATCATGCATGAAATTTCCTGATGAAGCAACAGTGGAGTTGCGAAACGCGTAGACAATCCTGTGCATGAATACTTTGGTTGACTTGTTGTGTTCTATTATTTACACTTGGACCTTAAAACCATGACTTACCCTTTATTATTACTTCTTTATTTGACATGATATTTACAGAAATGTCCACCTGAAAGTCCTTTTTGCCTTTGGCCTCATCACGGTGGGACAGCTCCAAAGGCAACCTGGTGCAAATGTACAGATTTCCTTGGATATTGTGATATATATTTTGGATGTTGGTGGACGACTATAGTTACGTTTTTTTTGTGTATACCGGGGGGGGGCCCCTTTTTGTTCTTACTTTCCTTTTACACTTGCCTTGCGTTTGCTTTAACAGCTATGCATAAATGATGCGTCACTATAAATGCCCTGCTGCAAGCTGTTTTCAGACAGAGTGCAAGCATCTCCTATACACTTATGTATGGGAGACACAAGCGCAACACAGTGTGAAATGCAAATATTTTGGTAGTAATGGACGCAATACATGTGGCAATGAGAAGATACCCGCCTATTAACCCCCCTAGTGGTCAACCTGTACAGCGCCCTTTTCAATGGCGGTATGGGCAATCACAGCAGAGTATATAGTACTCACCCTCCCATATACACATTGCTGGCGTCTTCCTTGTGTCATCCTCCGCCTAAGGGCTCTGGTCTGCGAGCTCTCCATTAATATTTTAGTTACAAACTTTTGATAGGCTGGACTCATCTCAATCACTAGGAGGATTAACGTTCTTGGCAGTACGGGTGTACTCTGCCGTGGTTCCCCGCCCTCCCCTCTACACATTGCCTGTGTGGGCTAGGAAAATTATTATGTGGGCAGGCCTGCAGCGATGCAGAATCCCTGTGGGCTTGCAGAGCACAGGCGAGTATGCCGATCCAGGCTCAGACAGAGTTTGTCTCTGCTCGAACTGGGTTTGAGCAAACTGCCAAGGAGGTTAAGCCTGCCATACACACCCCGACGGGTGCAGACAGACCAGCTCCGATATGCACCGGAATGCAAACGTGATGACGTCATCACGTTTGCACCCTGGTGCATTATGGGGCTCCTTCAGTCGGCCGGCACCCTTTGTGTGCCGGCCATTAGCTTCAATGAAGACGCCAGTCTTCATTGAAGCTAATGCCATCGGCTTCCATCGGCCAGAGATTATCGGACATGTCTGTTCTCTGGCCGGCCGAGCTCCCTGTCACCCCATGTGGGCACATACCGATAAGCGGCCGATTTTTCCGCTGACCAACGGCACGAGCGGGCACGCCCGTCGGTCAGTTGAGAAAATCGGCCGCTTATCGGTATGTGTATGCCAGGCATTAATAAACTGATTGGCAAACACACAATCAACAGGAGGCCATGTGCATGTCAACGGGACATGGGCACTGATTTTTAATGGATGCTGCCTGCATCAGACAGGCAACTTGTAAATAAAAATCATATCTGTTTTGCATGAAGCGCTGCGTGCCCAGACTGTGGCACGCCTGTGTGTACAAGTACCCTTATAGTCCCATTACTTTGAATGGCCAATGCTGCTCCCATGATGCGTGAACTTGGAAAAAACATAGTGGACTTTTGGCCTAATGGGGCCTTTATCTGATTTCCTGCCCCTTCTGCTGACTGTGTACAATGATATCTGAGTAATTATTTATTGTGGAGACAAGAAGCCAGTCTATTTTCTGAAATGAAAATGTTGATAGCCATGAAGAGCCATTCCATGAAAGCAGGAGATTCTCAGTCGCTGTGACTTGGCGCAGCTGTTCAATTCCTCCGTGCCCAATGGAGCCTCTAAAAGTACCTCTCTGATTGGAATGTAAAGCTTCATAAGCAGACTTTCGTGTAATTAATGAAAACATTTAGTTTGTGAATCCATAATTATAAGTCTTTCCGCCACATGCTAGGGACTCTTGCCCGAGGTGCCCTCTTGGTCTGCTGGCGATTTTTCTGTTTCGGTTTAATCCGCTGGTAGCTGCTCGGCCGGCATGTACAGCTTCGCGTGCGTTTAATAAGCTTGTTTTTATTTAGGCGTTGCAAGCGCGGCCCGGAGATACCCATCAGAGAGGAGCATAAGTAGATCTTTTCACATGAACAATTATTTATGCAATTCAGCCGGAAAGGAGCAAGAGGCAGTTTACAGTATATGTAAAATCAAATGTTTGTATGAATATTTTATCATCGGCACCGACAGACGCACTGCTGCCGAGTTCAGAATGAATAAATGTTGAAGGAAGGCTCTGGGGACTATTGATTAACCATAATTATACAAGGGCAGATCTCCCATTGGAGCCACACAGGCCACCGACTAGGCTGGCTCTATGTACACGGGGCCCCATAAACCTCACAACCTCCTAAATTTTACTGCTGTAGGTTATAGATACAAAGTATTAATGGATATCTAAAGCCAACGGCATAAATATAAAAAAGTGCAGCTTCGCAGTTCCTACATGCAGGGGCAGTCCTATGGAGATTGGCTCTGACAGCTGCCCCCTCCCAGAGTCTAACCTCTGGGGGATGGGGTGTGCTCGTGAGGTCAGACTCTGTTATGGACTTCCCCCCCAGGAAAGCATCTCCACTCCCAGGGAGAGAGAGAACCTCTATGCCTTCCCTTTCCCTGGCAATGCGTGCGGATAGGCAGGTGAGCTGTGGGGGAGAGATCTGGGCATCGGAATTATGGCACCCTGAGCAACCCTGGCAACGGAAGAGGGTGGGATGATGTTAGGAAACGTGGAAGATCTTTTTAGTCCCTTAGGCCTGGCTGCTCGGCCTAACTCCCACAGGGACATCCTGGAGATCACGTTTATAACCCTGACCACATGTTCAGTACCTACTGTTACTGGGTAGAATTCCATACTGTGGGAGGGTGGGATGATGCTAGGAAATGTGGAAGAGTGCTGGATCAGTGATGGGGCAAACTTGCAAAGAATAGCTGAGAGTGAGTATAAAGCTACTTTTTCACTTTTAACTACCGGTAATAATACATAAATGCCATATTTGTAATTTTCCCCCAGTACAAACATCAAAATAAGCATAAACCAAATAAAAGGAGAGGCGCTATCAATGACCTCTTATGTAAAACCCTGGGCAAAGGAAGAGGGTGGGATGATGCTAGGAAACATGGAAGATCTTCGTAGTTCCTTAGGCCTGGCTGCTCGGCCTAACTCCCACAGGGACATCCTGGAGATCACACAGGAGCTAAGGCTAGGTGGTGTAACTGACAAAAGACCCATGGTCTCTCCTTTCAATCATGTTTATAACCCTGACCCCATGTTCAGTACCTACCCTTACTGGGTAGAATTCCATACTATGGGAGGTGGGATGATGCAAGGAAACATGGAAGAGTGCTCGATCAGTGATGGGGCAAACTTGCAAAGAACAGCTCTGGAGGGAGTATAGAGCTACTTTTTGACTTTTAACTACCATATTTTTGGGAATATAAGATGTACCTGACCATAAGACGCACCCAGTTTTTAGAGCAGGAAAATCAGAAAAAAAAATATTTCATGTGTTAATATAAAGTAGGGAGAAAAAAAAACTGCAGTACCCAATTTCAGGCACAAAAATGGTGTTACTAGAGAGCACACATCTTTCTCACACAAGGAGAAGGGGGGGGGGGGGGGGGGGGGGCTGGCGCGGGAATCTGGACTGTGTGTGAGGAAACTGCTAGTGAGTGCAGCTTTCCACACACACTCTGTATTGGTTATTGTTGGCAAATGCAACCAATACAGTTCAGATGGGAGATTATTATTATTATCATTTATTTATATAGTGCCAACATATAACACAGCGCTGCACAATACATTCGAGTGTACATTACATTACATTAGATTACAATACCATATAGTACACAGGAACAGGTTATGACACAGGAAGAGTACAGGACTCTGCACGGAGGGGCTTACAGTATAATAGGTTGGGGAACAGAGTATACAATAGGTGAGGGGGGGGGGGGACTGGCATAGTTGTGATGTTAGGGGTGAGAAGATGGGTAGGCGAGATTGAAGGGGTGGGTTTTCAGGGCTTTTTTTTTAAAGAGCTGAAGGTAGGATCAAGTCTTATTGGGTGAGGGAGAGAGTTCCAGAGAGGAGGAGTGGCCCTAGAGAAGTCCTGTAGCCGGGCATGTTATGATTTTAAGAGTGAGGATTTCATTAGTAGGTCACTGGAGGAGCTGAGGGGGCGGTTGTGATTCACACATTTGGACTACAAGACGTAGGAACTTTTTCCCCCTGATATTGGGGGTGAAAAAGTGTCTTGCAGTCCGAAAAATACAGTAATAATTCATAAATGCCATATTTGTACTTTTCCCCAGTACACACATTAATATAAGCATAAACCAAATTAAAGAAGAGGGGCTATCAATGACGTAAAACCCTTCCTGGCTGGTTCATGTGTTCCTCCTAGATTTTGAGTAAGTAACCTTCAGCAAGTATTAGGGAACACATAGTAAAGACAGAAATCCTGCCTACTACATACTGAAGCCAAATAGCAATTTCAGAATGAAGAGTCAGAAGATTAGAAAACCTTTTTGAATTTGTTTTCTTTTAGGTGAATGATGATCGTTTAACCTGTAAAGCCCCCCATACACGTTCCGATTATTCTCCCGACCGATTTTTCGTCCGATCCTGTCACCCGATTTTCACCTAAAATGTTATGGTTGGTCGGTCGGCTGGCACGAAAAATCGGAATTCGAATTATCACCGATCCATCAGCCCGACACTATTTATTAACAGCAGATCGACCAAAAATTTACGGACAGGTCCGGAGCGGTCCCGATCGATTTTTCGGCCGATTTTGAGAAATCGGGATCGGTCGGGTACATAATTCCGAATCCGATTAATCTCCCGATCGATTAATCTCCCGACCCGATCGGTCGGGCAAAATTCGCACGAAAAATCGGAACGTGTATGGGGGGCTTAACATAGGTATTTCTCTTTTCCTTGATTTAAGAATATCTGATACTGTTCACTATTATAAGATAATTGCCCTTATAAGTTGACCAGTTGACTGTCATCTTGTTCCGATGGCCATCTTTGAAACGTTCCTTTGCAGGTGCTCGTATTTTCCTTCAGGCAATGAGGCCACATATCCATCTGTGAATTACATCAAAGGACTATCTTCTAGGTTAGAACCATGAGCTGTACTGAAATTCGAAGCTAATGCTCTCTGGTGCTTTGAACCATGCATGTAACAAGATCAGATACAGCATTTCAGAAGCATAAGATCCCTGGAAATGGTTTGAAAACCCTGGCAGACATATAGATGTCTGATTGTTTCATGATCCAACTAAACTCTACCAGAATCCGCCTTTACATTAGCACATGCACTGCCAACGTACATACATTCCAATGCAAAGAGATTCCCTCAAGGTAGACTCCGCTGAATAATGCAACGTGCATGATAAATAATTTAAACGCCTGCTATTTAATAGAATGAACAATAAAACATTATTTTTCCCCCTCCAACCAAACTTATAGAATGCTGTGGCTGTGTATGTCATTTCCATGGAAATAATTGTATATAAAGATAATGGTGACAAAATTCAATTAAATGCAAAATCCTTTTTTACGGTGATTAGAATGGGAACGGTCTAGCCGTAAAATAGGTTTTAACTCTGTGAGGTGGTCTACAGGCGAACTCAATGTTATGGGTACCCACATGGGTCATGCCTCGCTTGTGAACCAATAAAATAATGGGATCTGAAAGGAAACAAAGGGAATTCAGTAGCCAATGGATATCTATCTATCTATCTATCCATCTATCTATCTATCTATCTATCTATCTATCTATCTATCTATCTATCTATCTATCTATCTATCTATCTATCTCATATCTATCTCATATCTATCTCATATCTATCTCATATCTATCTCATATCTATCTATCTATCTATCTATCTATCTATCTATCTATCTATCTATCTATCTATCTCCCCGAGTGGCGGCCGATTTAGCTGCCGGCCGATGGGCGTGCGTGCTTGCGGCCATCAGTCGAGGGCAAAAATGGCTGCCGATCGGGGGTGCCCACATGGGGCGACAGGGCTCGGCTGGCCAGAGAATGGACATGTACGATATTCTCTGGCCGATGCCGGCATCTTCATTGAAGCTAATGGCCGGCACACAAAGGGTGCCGGCCGATGGTGTCAGCCCTGGAGAGCAGCGTGATGTTGTCATGCTCTGTCGGCCCCCACTCAGTACCTGTGTGGGGGCCTTAAGCTGAGTTCATGGGATAGATACAGGGGTCAGGCTAAGTTTGCTTCATGGGATAGGTGCAGGTGACAGGATAAGTTTGGGTCATGGGATAGGTGCAGAGGTCAGGATAAGTTTGGTTCATGTGATAGGTGCATCGTTCATGATAAGCAGAGTTCATGGGATCGGCGCAGAGTTCAAGATAAACAGAGTTCATGGGATAGGTGTAGGGGTCAGGATAAGTTTGGATCATTGGATAGGTGCAGGGATAAGAATAAGTGTCCATGGGATAGGTGCAGGGGTCTTGATGGATAAGCTGAATTAATGGGATAGTTTCAGGAATCAGGATAAGCCAAGTTCATGTGATAGAGGCAGAGGTCAGGATAAGTTTGGTACATGGCATAGATGCCAGGGTCATGATAATCAGAGTTCATGGGATAGATGCAGGGGTCATGATAAGCCAAGTTAATGGGATAGGTGCAGGGGTCAGGATAAGTTGAGTTTGTGCAGGAGTTAGGCATGCACAAAAGGATTTAGGAGAACATAAACCCTAAGCGCAGGGGTCGGTTGAATTTAACTAACATTTTACAGGGGTTTTAGATGTATTTTGCATAAAAAGTCTGGTACGCAGTTGGTACACAAAGCGCAGTGGGCAGGAAAACATATGACATACAGTCAGGAGCCAGAAGTACATAGTGGGCAGAGAACATGGGTCAAGAGCACCAATATGAGCCACCCAAATCTCCCCAAACATCATTCTTGTTCTTTGCCTCAACTACTGATTGAGGGGGTCAAACAAATACAACCTATTCCCTTACGGAGATTGCTTGGAAATGATCATTTAAAAAGAGATCTTATGTGGTTTGTTGAACTATATATTCTCCTCAATAATCCCAAAAACTTTCCTGCACCCGATTCAGAGGTCAGACAGACAGAAGGGCTCAGTGTACGTTAAAAGGTCCAGGGGCCGGTGGCGATGCTTTGGGCTTTCAGATGTTGCAGCTAAGACCAAAACACGCTGTTGCTGGCAGACATGAAGATGTTTTAGCTTGCAGTAATAGTCATGCGAAGACAGCCCCAGGCAAAGCTGCAGGCAGCCAGGGTCACTAGGATAGCAGCGGAACACAGAGAGGCTCATTGATAGCATAATCAATAGTGACATGAGTTTATATTGACAAGCTCATAAGTTAAAAAACTGTTATTATGGAAAAGAAAAAATGTCAGGCCTGGAAATTATATTTCAAATGATCTTTCTGGGAAATTTGTACTTTGTCAATGCCTTTCAGTTGGAGCATTATGTATTGCTTGTTTCTGGATAGAGGAAAGTAGATAGTGAAGGTTCAGACGTTCTAACTCGTAATAAAGTCTTTAATAAGGGTTTTCCTTATTTCACCCAAAAGAGACCAAGAAAAGGTAACGTTGCCTATACCTCTTAAGCCCCCCATAGACAGGCCGATTCCCGGCCATAGTTGTAGCAGACCAACCTGCGTGCTCGCTCCCGCCGAGCACATAAAGGTTGGTCTGCCGCAACTATGAGGGAGCCCACCTTGAGTTTTGTAGAAATAAAGCCCGCAAGTCAGATCACACACAGATCCGTCCTGCTGGTATTTTTCTGCCCCTCCAAGTTAATTGGCTACAGTCTGACAGGAGTCCCGTGTGTTAGTGGAACACACAGGATTTCTGTCTGTTCAGTCCTCCTATTACATGGTTTTGGTAGAAGAAAAGTTGGTTGTACAGAAGTTGCATGTTAATTGTATGTGGTGTATGGGGGGCTTAAGACAGCCATAGACACATCAACTCCCGGCAGTAGTTGTGGGGAGCGGTGTGCGCGCTAACGACAAAAACATTGTGGTTGGTCGCCGGCAACTACAAAGGGTGCCCACCATGAAGTTTTTAACCCAAATAGCCTGCAGGTCAAATCGCACGGGCATCCGTCCTGCTGTTTCTTTTTTGTGGCCGATCCTGTTGTGGATGGGAGTCTCCTCCCCTCAACATTTCTTTATTATAAGGGATACCATACTTTTAAACCTAGCAACATAATAAATAAAGATGAAAATGACCAAAGGCAAACGACCAATAAAGGTGGTCGGTTGCCCGCAACTACAGGGGTGCCCACCTTGACGTCTATGGCCTGCTTTAGTTTGCACATTCAGTACTTTCAACGTTAATTTTGTAAGAGAAACCATACTTTTGAACCTAGCAACATAATAAATAAAGATGAAAAGTCAACTCTAATTACAAAACCATTCTTATACTCTAAAATAAAGGCATAGTACGGCAGTTGGCAATTTATTAAAAAACAAATCCATTTTGACCCCTTTAATGGCAGTGGGATGAATTCTCTCCGCAGATGATTCCCAGAAATTATAGCCGGATATGACATTTCTAATATGAAAAGGCCTCCAATTAACATTTAAATTCAGTTATATACTTGTTCATTACTACATTCTTTAGTGACCCGTTGGCCCTCACCACTCCCTTTGACAACCCACATTTAAATTCACATATAGAGTAGAGATGATCAAATTATTTTTCAGATATTCAAATATTTCGAGTTAATTGCAAAGCCCCTGAACATGGTATCATTACCAAACTTGCAGGAGATGTAGAAAAGGGTTGGGGGAACATTTGAAAGAAAAAAGTATGTCTCTAACACAAATAGTTTTTGCACAAATTAAGTTCAAAGTTAAGTCAAAATTTCGAAAATTCTGAAATTCGACTTTAATTTTAAACTTAATTTATTCAAAAACTATTTGTGTTAGAGACATACTTTTTTTTCTGTAAAATGTTCCCCCAACCCTTCTCTACGTCTCCAGCAAGTTTGGTGATAATACCATGATCAGGGGCTTTGCAATCAGCTCTGAAAATTAGCAAGTCGAATATTTCGAGCATCTCTAATATAGAGTTAGTCATTACAACATTCCTTGCCAGGCAATGCCAAAGCCAATAATAATTTTTGGGAACACCCTTTTCTGTCCTAGTACAAAGATTTCCCTTTACGTCTTAATTAGCCATACACATGAAAACTGAACAGAAACAGAATAGAAATAAACAAGCTACCCCTGAACATGGTATCATCACCAAAATTATTGGAGATACAGAGAAGGACTGTGGGAGCATTACAGATATGTATTGATCTAGCACAGTGGGGGTCAACTGAGTTGATATGAAGGGCCACAAGTGCGGCACTCTGCATCACTAAAGGGCCGCACTTAACATTTTTAATCTATACTGACTTATATACGCATTTTTAATAAAATGCAGACTAGAATAAAGGAATAGTGGGAGCCTAGGCACTCACCTGTCTGCTGATCCCCCGCCAACACTTGAGGAGAAGAAGCCTGCTCAGGCGCCATCTGGATTGCTCATTGGCTTTAACGTATGCCTATTACGTAAGTTTATTGTCTCTCCTCCTCTTCCCATGGATGTCTCACAGATGAGGACCTGTCAGCAGGGGTTTGGCGGACAGGTGAGTTCCTTTGCATTAGGTTTCAGGTGCCACAAGTGGAGGGCTGAGGGGGCGCGCTGAATAACGCCCAAAGGGCTGCATGCGGCCCCCGTGCCGCAGGTTGGGCACCTGGGATCTAGCACATGTAGTGTTTGCATAAATTAAGTTGAAAGCTAAGGTAAAATTTCAACATGCAAAATTAAAGGGCTTTGCAATTAGCACACGCCAGCTAGTTGCAATTCTACAACCATACCTAAAGTCCAACAGGTAGCAATCTCTGGAGGTTCCTATGGGGAAGGGCACAAAGGTGTACCTCTAACTCATCCTCTCCCCGTAGAGCATAAAGCTAGCCATACATGTTCTGATTCCATGGCCGATCGATCACCCATCCGATCGGATCAGAAAGACCAACATGTTGGTTCTCTGTCCGATACGATTCTGGGCCCCCGATCGATCGGACATGATCAATCGGGCAAGGTGGGCTTCACGCGATTCCGGGACGATTGATTAGCGTGCACGCGCCCGGAATCGATCGTCCCGGAATCCCTTGGGAATCGGACCCGTGTATGGGGACCTTAACAGGCTGCTTCATGTAGTTTTTTCATAAATTAAGTTTGAAAACTTGGATCATGCAATAGAAGAGAGTTGTACCGGGTGAATCATCGTGACTACAGTAAGTATGAAGTTCGGCTAATCCCCATTTTGGCTAACTGAAGTCATTAAAGAAGTAGGACTGAAAAAAAAGGTTTAAGCTCAGTTGTATCAAGAAATTTTTCAATAAAGAGCCCACGCAGAATACTCCCGGACACTAACTTGTCAGCGAGGGATCGGTGGATAGGTGAGTTCCTATGTGCTATGCAATAACTGTAAGGTTTGGGGGGCGGCAAGTGAAGGATCCTAAGGAAACAACTTGTAACATATCTGCTCAGTTGTATCAAGGAATTCTCCAATGAAGGAAAAGCCCACGCGGAAAACCTTATAGGAGGCCTCCAAGATATCTTTTTAGTTACATATACATCTTTCTGCTTACATTTTGTGTTATGTCTGCAGTCAAGCGCAAGCACAAAAACTTAATGGAATTCCAAACCTTTTTTGCTTGTTAATGTATTCCAGACCATTATAAGTTTTCTAAAAGGCAACTGTTACGGGTAAAACATGGGAGCAGTGGACCCACCGTTCCACCAGACAAGCGTAAACCAGGGCGCAGAGTCTAAGCTGCCCCCCGGGATTCACCAGAGGTAAGGAGTGATGGGTTTTGCTGCGGGGAGCCCCCAGATAGCTAAACTTACTGGCGGCGGCTGACAGCAGAGATCCAAAGCGAAGTACAGAGACGACAGGCTGATACATAGTCAGGCAGGTGGTAGTCAGGGCAGGCGACAAACAGGGTAATCAAGAAGGTCCAGGGGTCAGTAATAATAAGGCAATAAGATGAAGCAGAGCCTGGATAGCTGGGACGTAGAGATGGTCGAATTTTTTGACTTGCTAAATTTGTGAGCTGATTGCAAAGCCCCTGCAAATGGTATCATCACGAAAATTGCTGGAGATGTAGAGAAGGGTTGGAGGAACATCGAAAAAAAAAAGTTTTGCTCCATCACATGTAGTTTTTGCATAAATTAAGTTCAAATTTCAAGTCGAAATTCCGATTTTCAAAATTTTTACTAGACTTTGAACTTAATTTGTGAAAAAACTATTTGTGTTAGAGACATACTTTCTTTTTTGTAGTATACCCCCGATCCTTCTCCAGCAAGTTTGGTGATGATACCATGTTCAGGGGCTTTGCAATTAACTGTGTTAAGGCCCCCATACACGGGTCGGATTCCGACCGGATTCCGGCACGATCGATTCCGGGCGCGTGCACGCGAATCGATCGTGCCGGAATCGTGTGCAGCCCACCTTGTCCGATCGATCGCATCCGATTGATCAGGGGCTCAGAATCGGATCCGACAGAGAACCAACATGTTGGTTCCATCAGATTGATTCTGCACAGATCAGGGGGAGTTGCCATTTGTGAGGTGGAGTCGGAGATGGAATCGGACACGGAATCGTCCCGGAATCCCTTGGACAAGGTGGTATGCGGCGATCGGATTCTCTTAATTGGCCGATCAATCACACCTGCGATTCCCGGCAGAATCGTCGGAATCGATCGGATGGGTGATCGAGCGGCCATGGAATCTGACTGTGTATGGCTGGCTTTAAATGGTCGAATTTTTGAAAACAAAATCGACCATCTCTACTGGGACAAAGATCTCTTTGTTCAGGCAGCTTCCTGCTGCCTGAAGGTTCCTAAAATACAAGGTCATGTGTCTTGATTGGTAGGACTACAGGTGAAGTATAAGGAGTGCTAAAAAGAGCAGATATCAGAACTCCCAGCGTCTTTATTAGTACCACCAGTAGAGGGAGCTGATCTCTGAAAAGTCTGTGTCCTCTGAGGTTTAGGATGTAGAACAGCAGAAGAAGTAGAGGACACATCTGCAGTTACAGCAGTGACACCACCAACTGTGACAGCAACTCAGTTTTCTAACATCTTTTGATGATAGACATCCCACAAGAGCCCTCAGAAGAGATTTTCAGCTTATGTTTAGAGATGGTCAAACATTCGAGCATTTCAACGATTTCGAGTTGATTGCAAAGCCCCTGAGCATAGTATCATCACCAAACTTGCTGGAGCTATAGAAGGGTTAGGGGAATACTCCAAAAAAAGAGGTATGACTCTAAGACAAATAGTTTTTGCACAAATTAAGTTCAAAATCAAGTCAAAATTTAGAAAATCGGAATTTTGACTTTAACTTTGAACCTAATTTATGCAAAATCTACATGTGCTAGAACAAAACTTATTTTTTTCCAATGTTTCCACGACCCTTTTCTACATCTCCAGCAATTTTGCTATCAACTCACAAAGTAAGCAAGTCGAAAAATTCGACCATCTCTACTTATGTTATTGAGCCCTGTATACATTGTTTTCCTGCAAACTCAAAGGGAATAGGTTTTAAGGTCCCCATACACGGGTCCGTTTCCCAACGGATTATGGGACGATCGATTCCGGGCGCGTGCACGCCAATCGATCGTCCCGGAATCGCGTGAAGCCCACCTTGTCCATCCGATCACGTCCGATCGTTCGGGGGCCCAGAATCGGATCGGACAGAGAACCAACATGTTGGTCTTTCTGATCCGATTCAGCACACATCAGGGGGAGTTGCCATTTGGGAAGTAAGCGATCGGACACGGAATCGTCCAGGAATCCGTGGGACAAGGTGGTATGTAGCGATCGGACACACTTAATTGGCCGATCGATCGGACCTCCGATTGCCATGGAATCGGACAATGTATGGCGAGCTTTAAACCATAAAAAGGCACCAGAAAGCTGACACAAACAGGAATACAAAACTTTCTTGTATACTATAGCTTTCCTTTAGCAGAATAGGAATAAATGTTGAAGAAACTTTCCGGTATATACAGTCCTTTTTTTATTTGGCGGGTGGCAAGTCAGGATAGCCCTATTTTTATTTCAAAAACATCTTAGAAGCAATAATACTTTTACAGCGCAAATCCCCCTTCACGGCCCGGACATGAATAAAGCATGATGTTTGTAGAAAATTTGTTCAGTCAACCTCGGCGTGCATCAAGCTGCTAAAAACCAGGGAAATCCCGTAAGAATATACTTTTTTAATTTTTTTATTTGTAAACGTTTTAACATCCGCACATTAACAGAAGGGGAGAAAAAAAAAAAGTAACACCTCGGTCCCCCTGAGAAGCAAATTGGCACATTATGAGAAATCAGCTCGGCCCTGGCGACCTTCTCACATGTGTTAATGGATGAAGCCTGTCCTTCACTATTAGCATGAACTGTTTTCTGAAGGTTACTGTAGCGCGCTTTGATATTTAAAGTTTGCCTGGCTGAGTGACACTAACAACTTTTATGCCCCGCAGCCACAAACTGTCAGGATTGTCAGCATTGTTCTCAGGGGCGGAAGCGAGTTAGAGTTTGGCTTATGGACAGGGAGAAAAAAAAAGAGAAGAGAGATGGTGAGTGAGTGAGTAGGAGGCTAAAGACCTTTGTTACCTCAAGGAATATTTAGATCATTTTTCATGGTACAAAATGACCAGCTGATGGAATTAAGACAATGATCTACAACTGGAGGGGATAGAAGCAGGGCCATTTCTTTCACTTTGCCAAATATGCGTATGTATAGGGCCTCAGGAGACACCCGTGGGCCTTGACGCACCCATATTCAGCATGCAGTCCAATCAGTGTGAGGCGCTTCTTTTTGTCTCCTTCACAGGTGTGCTCCTCCTTCTTCTCTTCCAATAGCACTCACATCCCCTTTTAAGGTCTGCGGCCAAGGGGTGGATTGGGTTGCTATTGGAAGAGAAGTGGAAGGAGGAGCAGGGGTCCCCAACAAAGAATTTGGCACAGGGCCTCAAAACGGCACGGGATAGAAGACACCGTTGATGGAAATGTGAGCTAGGCAGTAGCTTGGGGGCAAATGTAGAGCCCACTATTGCAAAACGTATATATATCAGGATAGATTACCAGAATAGGCCTGACCAAAAGTAGGAGACAACTCTTCTGGTCAGGACTCAGCAGTGTGTCTACATCTAAAAGAAACTGTTTGAGGATTCACAAGTTCACATTCAGGATAGGGAGGAGGACTGGTTTCGGTCGGGGGGGGGGCGTGAAAGGGGGCCATATATGTGAAAATAGAGAAGCCAAGCTTGAACAGGGGTGGTGAGTGCAACATCTTTTGTCTGCCACATACAATGCTGTTTAACCACCTCTGCCTTGGTAGGTACATAACACCTCACAGCTCCAACCATGCTAATGTAGTAACACCTACCTCCATGAGGCTCAGACCCCATGCTGGTTAACAGATTATGCGGATTCGAGCTATACCTCCAATTAGAGTATATATTTCCAGTAAGGTTGTGTATACCTTCATTCTGAATTTTGAAAGCCAGTTGGATGACTAGCTTCAATAAATAAGCACAGTCCAAGTCCAGTTGATTTGAATTAAACAAAAGTCAACCTATACAATGATCATGGAGAGCGCCATTAACCTCAATGTCATTGAGGTGGCACCCCAGTGTCATTGATGGGGAGTAGGGAGGACTGAGAATCGCGGCCGATAACATTGTAATTTTTTTTTTAAGTGTGCCACTTGCACCACAATCAGTGCCATTTCTAGTTCTTTGGGAGCCCTATGCGTGATAGCCTCACAAAATCCCCCCCACCCCGCCGACAGAGGGAAGAGTGGACACATTGCATCACACCATCCCTCAGACAACCACCCACCCCTCCCTGAATCCCTGAACAGCCGCAATCAGGAATTG
Organism: Ptychadena robeensis; assembly: GCA_036250615.1. Lineage (NCBI taxonomy): Eukaryota > Metazoa > Chordata > Amphibia > Anura > Ptychadenidae > Ptychadena > Ptychadena robeensis. The sequence continues at coordinate 226,404,054 of CM070032.1, read as the reverse complement.
ACACATGCATAGGGAGCTAATGGCGTGAAGCTTGGGGGCCTCCTGCAGTCCCTTGGACCCTATGCACATGCATATTCTGGATAGTGCACAAAACTGCCCTAGCCAATAATTAAAACCTTGAGCAAAGTCAAGGGCCAGTGCAAATGGACAAACAAACTCCTCCTTCCTTCCTTCCTCCCTCTCTCCCAAAACTGTTTATACGTAGGGCATAGGTACTCACCTATCCGCTGACCCCCCCCGCTGATGAGTCTTTGCTCTGAATCTTCTTAGAGCAGGAAGAGGAGGAGAGGCGAGTTTTGTTTTGTTATTTACAAGTCAGAGTGTAGTGACCAGGGTATGCACCACATGTGTATATGTTTATTGAATTGTATATACTGCCCTGTGTCACCATCTTCTTCACCTCTGTAGCAGGTGCAGGGATGACTAATGGCTTCTGGTTTCCCGCTCTTTTGCCTGGCCTTACATTATAACTTTTGATTTCTGCCTGGAGATAGCTACTGCCCTCCTCCTAGCAGAGGTTATAAATATACCTCCCTAGGCCCTCCTTAGCCAGAGTTGGGTTAGCCCCTGAACCATCCACAGCCAGTGGGTCGCAACCTGAACTGGAGCAGATCTCCTACCTTTCCTGGGTTCTCCCGCCGGCCGTCCCATAGCAGTGCCCGGGACCAAGATCTCCCATCCGTGGTGACCGAAAGGGTCGTCCCCTGGACCAGGACCGCCTTTCCTCGAACGTGCCCGAGCGGATGGATGCGGCTACCGGTAGGTGCTGAGTTAGGCAGACAAAGGATTCCTCCCTTCTTCACCTCACCTGGCCCGCTTTAACTATTACCCTGACCACTGGACTGTAGCAAAACCCCTCTCACTGGTACGTAAAGCCATTATCACCCTGCAGCTAGTAGCCATCTTTACTGAAACAGTAGTTCCTAAAGTGTGTGCTCCATTTCCATGCTTGGCTTTGGTGATTGGACTGTAAATATCCCCTACCAGCTGCCTGTGACTCCTTTATTGGTGTGTGTGAGCCTAAGACAGTGTGCTTGAACATTCAAAGAATCTGGTCGTTTTGAGCAAGAAATGCCCTCCACGACACTACAAGTATAGATTGAGAATGTTAATGATGACGAGGGCAGCACTTGTGGCCCTCCATATCAACTCAGTTGCCCACCACTGCACTAGGCTATAGTGCAGAGATCAATCCGACGGTTGAAAGGACACAACATGTCGGCACACTATAGCAAGCTGGAGAGTGAGGTGGAAAATTACTTGTAAGAACTTGAAATTACAAAATAGCTTGTATCAATTTTTAAACAATTTTCGTTTGCCTTTTACGCACCGAGGTCTTAAAGCGCTAAAATATTTACATATTCTGCAAAATTTTCTTTACAGCAGCAATTTCGATTTTCACGGTATTTTTCCACAGAAACCATCGCTGCAGAACTCGCTGAAGTTTTATCTATTTTTTGAAGCCTGACACCTGAAATCTCGAGGGATCGCGAGGCCTGTATGATGTGCTCCAGATAACATTGGAGGATGGTGAGATATCCACAGATAAAGTTAACCATTTGAAAATAAAGATCATATTCTTCTGAATGATTTCATTTACTTTCGGAGTTCTGCGGTTTCTGATGGCGCAGTAGTGAAGAGATTGGAAAGTTCAGCAGTGTCAGCCCTTGGAATATGTTCAGCAGCCTCTGAAGTCAGAGACAAATTAATACCCCGCTGTGCGGAACATTTCTTTGGTCCTGCCGCAAATACATTACTGAATAATTCTCCAAACCTGCCCGCCGCCAGATGAATTGGTCACATTTTGCACTGAAACATTACGGTTCTGTTTCTTGATAAATGTTGTAATTTTTTTTTTCAGAATGGAAAACAGTCACTGAAGCCCCAGCAACACTCTCACCATTACTTCTTCTCAATGTGATTGGGGTGTAATTATAAATGATCAAGCCGTGTAACAAAATGAATGAGACACATTGGCTTTCTGACCTCCATCTTCAGAGACAGAACTACTGCCAACACTATTTCTTCCACCCAACTTTGGAAGACGTTTGATATCTGTTCTCAAATAAAAACGTTGACTGCCAATGTTGACCATTAGTGATGAGCGATGAGGCAATATTCGTAATTTCTCGAATACCCGTAATGATTAGTGATGGCCGAACATCAGAAGGCAGATTCAAATTCCCAGCTTTTGAATCGGAAAAACCAGAAGTGACGTCAGTGACGTCATACCCGGTACCTGGAATGCTTACTTCCTGGTTTCCATTGCCGGATGTGAAGTCACTGACGTCACTTCCGGTTTTCGGACCCGGCTTTTCACTAGAAGACCGGGTTCTCTACCGGTATTTTAGTGAAAAGATTCTTCCTCCAGCGGGATCTCGCTGCTCCTGATCCTGCCGGAGGAAGAATAGTGAGCTCCTTCTCATCAGGGAGCGGGGCGGGTCGAACACCCGTACTGCTTGCCGGCTAGAAGGAGGGCAAACATCCATGTTCGCGGCCAAACTGTCTGCCTTGTGGGCAGTTCGGCCATCACTAGCCACTGCCATAGACATTCTTACTAAATATGTAAGGGAAGGAAGTTCTGGACTAAGGATATTTTATTTTTATATCTTCGATGGGAAGAAATCCTGGGATTCATTGAGACGTGGCCTTGCCTCCCAATGGAACTTTACACCTGAATTTGTAGTGCAGGGGTGACCAATGGCCAATACAGATGGTTGAATTTGTGAGTTAATTGCAAAATCCTATTATTACTAAAATTGCTGGAGATGTAGAGGTTTGTGGGAAATGTAAAAAAAAAAAAAAACAATTCTCTAGTGGTAAACAGGTGGACTGCCATGCAACGGTAGACTCCATAGGCAGGGGCAGTAAATCATGGTGCCCTTCCCATTTTATTTTTTCTTTCTCATGTCTATTAACACAAGGCTAAAGAGTATTGTGACATATATATGAGCGTAATGCGATGCAAGGTAAACAATATATATTAAATGTAAAGTATACTTGATTTACATAGATATAAATATATGTGTTTACCATTTTCATTGTTGTTAGACTATTAGTACTTAGTCATTTTAAAAGTAGCTTGCAAGCCAAAACCCTGCCACAAATACTGATGTAGAGTATTCCTATATAAAAAAGTTCTCTGTGTATCAGCAAACGTTACATGTGGAAGAGATGAGACTGGGCCCGGTAATTAGGCGGTAAGGAAATAACTGCAGCTTGGCAGAGTAAATCATCTGTATTAAACCACTCTCCATTTCCCCCGAAGCACTTAAGTGTCCCATAAAGTCCAATGTCATTCCAATAAACATTTAGCAGATATTCATTTTATCAGAGACAACAAAAATAAAGATACACTCCAAAAAAAAGGATAGAGAAAAAAATACCGCTCCAATTTTAGCTCTGCCATAAAAAAAATAAAATTTATCAAGCAGCAGGGTGAATCCAATGTTATTCTAACTGAGTGTCGGTCATAGGAGGCTGCTCAAGTTTTTGGTGGTCCTGTCGACTTTTATTGCCCTGAAGTCGGAAAGGGAAGGATGGCTTATCAGTGAAGAAAGACAATCAGCGTTTTAATAGAGACACCCCTACCCTAAAATGCCTGTAACCTCTATTTGTGTTTTGTCCTTATCAGTGTTCCCCATGGTATGAGCCAGTGGTTCCCAAACTTTCCTTGCAGGGTCCCCCTCTTCTTTTTAGGAACATTATTAAGCCCCCCTCCAAGGAGCATAGCTAGAAATGCCCCCCCCCCCATTCCAACCTGCCACTCCAATCCCTGCCCTTCCATGGGTGGTGGGCCCCCTTGTGCATATGGGCCCCATAGCACTGCTATGGCTGCTATAGTGGTTCCTATGCCACTGCCCCCTCCCCAAATACAGGTTCAGAATGAGGGTCGGCACCCCCTGGAATACCTTCGTGCCCCCCAGTTTTGGAACCAGTGGTATAAGCAATATTTTTTGTTCTTTCAGAACTTCCTAAAAAGTGCCCAAGCTATGATGACATTCCTACGCACCGCTCTGTTTAATTTACAGTTCTACCACTGGCCATTGATGTGCATATATCTCCCAGAGAAAGACATTAAACATCTGTCTATGGAGCTCTGGGACCCACAACTGCTTCTTGTGTGTCTGGCAGACAGAGGCGGCCTACATACATTTAACACTTTCCTCTCACCTACCATACCTATGGGAAAGAGAATAATCTGAACTAAGGAGGATTAAAAGACTGAACTGTGAATATGGATTATTATCGATTTTTTGGAATATTGATTACCAGAATTACCTGTAAAAAGTAAAAACAAAAAAGTAAATAATGTTTTTGTGAAAAACCCATGAGAGTTTCATATATATTCTGTACAGGAGATAGTTTAGGTCCATTGCTTGCTAAAAGGTACCGAGGCTCTGTAACGGGTTCAGACAGGAACGGGGTTAGCAGGTGTATCTCGCTGCTATCTCCAGACAACCTCCACTGGAATCCCCTCACAGGCGCCTACCTTTCTCTGGCCCTGTGCACGGACACCCTCTCCAATAACAGGAATGTCCAAAGCAGTGGTGCCTTTTCAAATAAACTGGGATTCTTTATTTGTAATCCAAATTAAGAGTACAAGCAGGTTTTGACTGTAGGCCAAGGGGGTCCACAGGGTAATGTTTGGGGAAAATCGGCCGAAAAAATAGTGTGGAAATCTAAGCGTGTGTGGGGGGCTTTACAAACACCCTAAGGTGAACAAAACAACAGCAGTAGCACATCACTCCGGAAAGAACATGCTTAACCCTTTACTGCATCTCTGACTTACTTACAGCTAGGCCAGCAAATGTGCCAGTGCATGCTTTGATTCCCTGCGCAGGACGAGCGTCTGGCCCAGGGAATCAGCAGTGGACACAAGCCTTACAGAATCTGTTCTGTTCCCCCATACACCCCGCCACTACCGGGAAGAGAGAGCACGGGGAGAGTGTGCTGGTGAGTGTCCTCTACTCCTTCTTTCTCCCCTGCGGCCATGTGGATAGGCGGGCACGCTATGAGGGAGACATCTGGGCATGGGAGAAAAATTCATTGCCCTGATGCTGCCCTTTGCAGCGGTCCAGGTTTTTCCATGTCTAAAGCAGGCCATACACGTCTCGATCCATGGCCGGCTTGTAGCAGACTCACCATATGAGGAGCCAGCTACAGAACGGAAATCCTGTGTGCTCCACTAACACAGGGATTCCCAGCAGATTGTAGCCAATTAACTTGGAGGGGTAGGAGACTCCCCATCCACAGTAACTGACTACAACCGGATCAGCCACAAAACGTTTCGGCAGGACAGATCGCCGACCTGCCGGCTTTTTGGGTCGAAACCTCAAGGTGGGCACCCCTGTAGTTGTGGGCGACCGACCATTATGCTTTCGGTGGGAACTATGGCTGGGAATCAGCACGTCTATGGCCGACTTAAAACCATCACTCTATGACTAGGCCTTTGGTCCATACCACAGAGGAGCTGCAATATAATATGTTTTTTTTTTCATCTATTCCATTGCTGATGTCAACTTTTTTCCCATTGTTTAGTCCTAATGAACAACATCATTGTATCTTCTTAAGGAGGATATGCTCCATAATTTTTATTGGTTACTATGTATGGACAGTTTACTTCCTCACATTAATGTACAATGGTTACCAAGGTGTAGAGTAAGAGAGCCAAGACATTTGGGGCATTTCTCTTCCTGAGATATTCTTTTAAATCTTGGCCACCACCCTTCTTCTAACTACACACATGGTTAATACCTTCTTTAATTTTAAGAGTATTTTCCAGGTTAATTTCTTGGGTTCTCAGCTGTAGGAACTATATCTTCTCCAAAAAAGAAATAGAACTTTACGGAGTTGGATACAAGTAGTACATGACACTTTTTCAATTGCTTCACCTTTTTTTTTCTTGAGATCCCTTTTGACATGTGTAAATGTTTGGACACCCTTTGCTGCTGCATATTTGTTACAGGGCAGAAGTTTCAACCCTGTGTATGGACATCACAGGAAGTGGGGGAAGACGTGATCTACATTAGTGATGAGCGGCATAGGCAATATTCGAATTCGTGATATTTCGCGAATAATTCTACTAATATTCGATTCAATATTCGGAAATTCGAATATTCGCGGTACGACCATGTATTGCGAAAATCATATTCGCATCGCAAAAATCTTTAAAATGAATGGTCACATGCTATGTTTATTTTCGCAATGCGAATATTCGAGCTCAACACTAATCTACATGGCATTACATCACTTCCCATAGCCAAGATCCCACCCCTTCCTGGACGGACATCACATCAATGGGATGAGGGTGGTGGTGCCGAGAATTCATTCTGAGACATGCGAGCTGGCAGAGAAGATGTGAGCTAGAGGACCATCAAACAATCTGTGGCTAAATATCCCTGTCAATATTGTTAATCTAAAGGCCGGTTACATTGTGTGTAAACTTATATGACCATGATAGATTGTACCTAGTGTGTATACTTGTAACTAAGTAAAGGTGTCTTTTGTGTTATATAGTTTCAAGTGATCCTTGTAATACCTTTTACATTTTGTAGCTGAGTTATAAATGACGGTAAATACCACCAGCTAGGAGGGAAAAGGCTGAATATTGACCATCGTCTTATTATACTTGGCAATATTCCGCCTTGACACACCAATAAGGACAGATATTGCTGTGGACACAAGATCGAAATAGTACATAGCAACCTCTCCCCCTTTATTAATATTCTTTTACCGGATTGAGTAAGTCTACATTATACAAATATTATAATCTTACCTGTCTCCGCAAGTCTCGTGTCTTCTTGGTCATCTTATCGATGGCGATGTTTAGTGGATCACCCTTTTCTTTTCTTCCAGTCTAAAATAAATAAGAAATGGCATTTCAATTTGAACACTCAAACTACATAAATGACTTAATAACAAACTCCATGATTTTCTTATAAGAGAAAGAGACAGATCAAATGGACCTGGAAAGGTATGGGGCCAGCATGGCTGGAAGGTACAAGTTCAGGGCTGTCATGCTGATCATTGTTTGACATCAGAAAGTCACAAAACTATGGAAATTATTCAAAAAGGTTAAGTCTACAATCTTCATACGTTTTGAAGATGACTCATTAGTAAAACAGGGTCAATATTTTGGCTTTCGAGTTGTCAATAGCTGTTCTGATAATTCCGCACAGGTTTTATGTTATGAACTTCATATTCTCTTTCCTTTCAGCCCTTCTCTGTGTCATCACCAAATGCAGCTTAGAAAAATCAAAAACTTATAACAACATTGTACATCTATAGCAAGCAAGCTTTTAATTTTGTGAAGCCTACATAAAATCATACACAACAGGTAGGCATCACTGGTGGGCCTACTTGTTAGCCTAAACCTAAAGCCCCCCATAGACAGGCAGACTCCTCCATGCAACTTCTGTACAACCAACTTTTCTTCTACCAAAACCATGTAATAGGAGGACCTTTCTACACCTTCCAATCACTATGTATTCTATCAGGGAGGTCACTATACTACATAGTTGTTGGTAAGTCTCATGAAAGTTGTATGGATGAGTCTGCCTGTCTATGGGGGGCTTTAGTGTTTCCTAAATCTATTTGAATTGTATTTCCAGGTGACAAATGCTCCTTCGATTGTCTCTGTTCCCCACAATTATCAAGAACTATTGGATATTCTAAATGTTACCAGAATTGAAAAACATTACATTAAAATAAAATTTACCATCAATCTTAGCAACTATTTATGTTGATAGAACATCTTTTAAAACCCCATGGTCTTTTCAAAATCATTTGCCTTTACCTTCTAACAGCATATAGCTTCTTATTGTTTCACTGTCGCTCCATTTGGCCACTCACACTTGAGCCTCAATCCTCTCTAAGGGCTGATATATACTGCAGTCTGTCAATAGCATTATCACCATCAATACCATGTAGTCCCTGATACATTTTCCCCACAGAGTAACAACCCCGTTGGTTCTGATGGTTTTTCTCAATTCATGTAGCTCTTATATTCTGGATACAAGTATATATTATTAATATAATATATATATATTTTGGGGGTTTAGCTCAAACGGCGTCTGCAAATGAAGGATATCCACAAGAAAAAGGATTCTTTCTAGGGCTCCTGCCCGTGTTAATTAGAGCATACCAGGCTCAAACAAAAGAAGATACGCTTGCAGGGGTCATCAGCAGTGACATAAAATGTTCATAAATTAAATCAATAGCCTCCTGGCTTCTAAACAAAGCAAAAGCTGTCTCTGACTGCTCAGAGACTGTCTTCCACACACACACACCACCTGACACTCAGCACCAGGTGCTCTAATGGGCTTATGAGCCTCTGGAAATACTGGACCAGGAATTGGGAATCTGCCCCACCCTGCTCTTGCAGAGTCATTTCCCAGAAAAACAGCATAAGAACATGAAAGTTCCCTGCAAACATAACACTGCTAGTTTTACCTCAAAATGGAAATCTGAGATACCGTGGTCCAATGTACCTACCATCCAGCACTCTGATGGCAAGCTGACCTTGGGGTCACTGTGTTACAATATATATAAGATATATATATATATAGAGACATGCAAAAAAGTATCCATATAGTAAGTATTATCATTGAATTTTATAACCCCATTCAGTGACCTGAATATATTTTATTTTCTTTAACCTTTAACCAAGATGATAATCATAAAAAATATCCCTGTTTCCCAATAACTTATAATCATAAACCTTGTTTCCCCATGATTAATAATCATAATCCCTGATTCCCAATAATTAATATTGTTAATTCCTGATTGCCCATAATAATAATTCCCGATTCCCTATAATTAATAATCATAACTCCTGATTGTTAGTGGTCATAATTCCTGATTCCCTATAATTAATCATTGTAACTCCTGATTATTAATGGTCTTAATTCCTGATTACCTATAATCAATGAGCATAATCCTTGATTCCAATTAATTAAAAATGAAAATCCTTGATTGTGCATAATTAATAATCATAAATGTTGATAATTAATAATCTTAACCCTTGATTCTCATTTCCTATTTCCCAACATTTAAAAAACATAATTTCTGATTCCCTATAATTAGTAATCACAATTCCTGATTCCCCATAATTTATAAGCATAACTCATAATTCTCATTATTAACCGCCCTAGCGTTAGGGACGGCAGCACCTCGTCCAGCGCTCCAACTGCTTCTATCGCACTGGACGAGGTGCTGCCGTCCAGTACAAGTCGGGGCTCTGGGAGAGCGCATACTCCTGCTGTCCCTGTGTCCCCGTGTCCCCGATGCCTCTTCGGCTGCTCGTGTCTTCCTCCCCCCAGCTCCGGGAGGCGGCGGGAGATTTGTACAGTAAATAGCATGAAAGCAGTTTTCTATGTAGAAAACGGCTTTCAAACTCCCCCTATGTAATAAATATCGCCATTTTATCACACCAGGTTAGAGAGGGTTAAGTGCAAATTGGAACATCTGGGGCACCAGAGACTTTTTATTTTGGCGATATTTAGTACATAGCAGCATAGTTTTGTGTCCTAATTTTTGTGGTTTTTTTTCATTATTTTTATTAAAAAAAAAATTATTTTATTTTACATAATTGTTTGTTTCAAACATTATTATAGTCAGGATGTCTATTAGACTCGTGTACGGACATATTTTGGGAAGTTACAGGCCTACAACATAAAGAAAAATTTACCATTGAAGTCTATGGTGCACTTTTGGTACAGAAATCTGGACCTCAGCAGTGCGCTAGGGAGGTTAATGGTCATAATTCCTGATTCACTATAATTAATGAGCATAATCCTTGATTCAAACTAATTAAAAATGACAATCCTTGATTCCCCATAATTAATAATCACAATTCCTAATAGATCCCTGATTATTAATCATAATTTCTGATTGTAGATAATTAATAATTGTAACCCCTGATTCTCATTTCCTTTTTCCCAATATTTAGAAAAACATAATTTCTGAATATATTAAATAATCATAATTCTTTTCCCCAAAATCAATAGTTATTATCCCTTATGCCCTATAATTTATAATGATACAGCATAATTGATAATCATAATTTAGCATTTCCCATAATTTAGTATCATAATCCCTGATTCCCCATATTAATCATAATCTCTTATTCCCTAATTAATAATCATAATGTCTGATACCCCAAAATTTAAAATCATAATTAGTGTTGAGCTCGAATATTCAAATTGCGAATATATTCGGCGAATATCGGCTATTCGATAATTAGCAAATTTCGCAAATATGGCGGCGGATATTCACAATTCGCCATTAGGATGCTTATGGACAAGGATTGCAAATATATATTCGCAATGCGAAAATAAAGTGTGGTCATTAATTTTGAAGGTAATTGCGAGGCGATCATAATTGTGAATCTAGTTTCGCGAATATAGAATCTAATATTAGTAGAATTATTCGCAAAATATCGCGAATTAGAATATTGCCTATGCTGCTCATCAATAATCATAATGTCTGATACCCCATAATTTATAATCATAATGTCTGATTCCCCAATTTAATAATCATAATCCATAATTCCCCATCATTAAATATCCTGGATTATTGTATATCATACGTTAATATCATATGTTGATTTATCAACATATAAACAATGATCACAGAAAGTAAGAGGAAGCAAATCAAATTATGGAATTACAAGATGTCTTCCAATTAAAACAAATAAACAGTTTGAAAGTTCTATGGCACGCTGCTATAGTAACCACTAAAGGACCCCAGTTTCACGTTGCAATCACCTGCTTAATAAGATGAACGTAAAGCTAAGCATACACAGTTGGATTTTAGAGTTGGTTGAATTTAAAAAAAAAAAAAATTTACGATTTCAAGTTAATTGCAAAGTCCCTGAACATAGTATCATCACCAAACTTGCTGGAGATGTAGAGAAGTGTTGGGGGTATACTGAGAAAAAAGTAACACAACACAAATAGTTTTTGCACAAATTAGGGTCAAAGTCAAGTCAAAATTTCGAAATTGGAATTTCGACTTTAATTTTGAACTTAATTTATGCAAAAACTCCATGTGCTAGAGCAACACTTTATTTTTTCAAATGTTCCCACAACTCTTCTCTACATCTCCAGCAATTTTGGTGATAATACCATTTTCAGGGGCTTTGCAATTGGCTCACAAAGTTAGCAAGTCGAAAAATTTGACTATCTTTATTCGATTTTAGCACGATCAATCCGCGATTCGATTTTAAATCTTGATCTTTTCATTGAACACCAATTGCAAGTGAATCCAAAGTAGTCCTACATGGAGGGTTCAATTATAATATGACCAACTTTTGGTTTTGATCAAAAACACAGGACAGAGTCATATATAAATGTGTTCATAAAATACGATCAACCCAACCCGAAGACAAAATGCTGTGATTTTAGTTTGATCGTTGACAAAAGTTTTCCAACATGTCCGATCATTTTTTGATCGATGGTTTGATCATTATCGAACAATTTTTGTCAATCGACCCATGTGTGCAGTACATGATTTAAGTTTGATTGATGTGGGAATACAGCAAATCATATATTGAATATATATGATGGGGGTTTCAGGGGTGCCTTTTCATTTAGAAAAACGTAGTCATTAAAAATTCACATTTTGTTTGACATATACTTAAAAGAAACATACATTATCCATAGTTACAGAGTGACACATTTCTCTTTACCGTACGTATTAAAAACTATTTTTCTCAAAGAGTGGAAAGGGGGTCACCTACAGACTAGTGGCCCCTGTTCCTCTCTAAAGCTAGCCATACACAGTTGGATTCCAAGGCCGATCGATCACCTAACCGATCGATTCCGGCGATCTCAGCGGGAATCGGAGGTCCGATCGATCGGCCAATTAAGTGTGTCCGATCGCTACATACCACCTTGTCCCACGGATTCCTGGACTATTCCGTGTCCGATCGCTTACTCCACAAATGGCAACTCCCCCTGATGTGTGCAGAATCGGATCAGAAAGACCAACATGTTGGTTCTCTGTCCGATCCGATTCTGGGCCCCCGAACGATCGGACGCGATCGGACGGACAAGATGGGCTTCACGCGATTCCGGGACGATCGTTTCGCGTGCACACGCCCGGAATCGATCGTCCCGGAATCCGATGGGAAACGGACCCGTGTATGGGGGCCTTACGTATATCACAATATTTTTTTCTAGAAGGAGAGCGGAGGTCGGAGGGGCAAGCACCAAGAAAACGAAAGGAGGACACAAGGGTATAAATGCTACCACAAATCCTTTTGAAATTGAACAAAGCGATCGGGAAACAGAACTGGCTGAAGAGAACTCATCAGTTCTCTTCAAGGAACCTGGGTGACAATGCCCTCAGTTTAAAATTGGAGGCTTAACATTGATCTACAGTGTGTGGGTCTTCTTCCAAAGTTCCAAAGGGACGAAACGCGTCAAAAGTTATCCCGACATACAGCCTGGTATCATCCCATTTTTTTGGGGGGGGGGAAGCTAGTCAAATTTTTCGACTAGCTGAATTTGTAAGCTGATTGCAAAGCATGGTATCATTACCAAACTTGCTGGAGATGTAGAGAAGGGTTGTGGGAACATTGGCAACATTTTTTTTTGCTCTGGCACATGTAGTTTTTGCATAAATTAAGTTCAAAATCAAAGTCGAAATTCCAATTTTTTTAATTTTTACTTGAATTTGAACTTAATTTATGCAAAAACTATTTGTGTTAGAGCCATACTTTTTATTTTTTGCAGTATACCCCCAACCCTTCTCTACATCTCCAGCAAGTTTGGTGATGATATTATGCTCAAGGGCTTTGCAACTCGAAATTGTCAAATTTTTTAAACAAAATGTGATCATATCTATTCAATATATGCTTTGTTGTGATTCTATATTTGAGAAAATTCTCACAGGTTGGTGAGGTGGGGGGATGGTGCTGTGTTACCTGAAAATTTACCTCTGAGGTTTGTCAACCCTGGACTGCTATATATAATTAAGTTTGATCGATGTAAAATCCAACCATGAATGCCTAGCTTAAGTTTGAATCCAATGACCGCAGAAATAGATATCCAATCCCCCCCCCCCCCCCCCCCCCCCCCCCCCCACACTCTTCCTCTGTTGCTTTAGTGAAACCCAAAAAAAGCTTTTAAAAGAGAAGTAAGAAAAGTATTTGAGAACTATCATCAAACAAATGTATTTGCAATGTGAACGCTGAATGAGAAGATGACTTACAAGAAAACAAAGACATAGTTTTTCCCGCTCGTGAAGTTGACCACAACGCCAGGTTTCAATCATGAGATAAAAAGATAGATTGACCTGAGAGACTGGAATGCACTTCCCTCCCCTCCAATCTTTGACAACTAATAAGCTTTTAAAAAAAGTATGAAAACTATTTTCCATTTATCAACACACAAGTGTTTTCCGCAACACAAAAAATAACACTGGGTCCCATTTTTAAGCGCCGGCGTCATAGATAAATAAAACAGATGATGCATAAACACTCGTGGCGCCTTGAAGCTCAGACAATGCCTCGGTTGCAAGTTGCTTTTCTAAAGAGGTATTCACAATGACTCGATGCTCTCGGCGCTTAGAAATCTTTTTGCTTATTCCATATAAAACTCCTAAAGCGTGTGTCAGCATGTTGGAATTCGGCTCAATTAATAACGCAATTTCAGACAGAAAAATGGCTTTATTACAACCCTTTTCTTGGTGGAAATGTTATTAATACTGTATAGTCAATGGAAATTGTGCGCTGCGTATTGAAAAGAGGGAGGACAATACTTCCTAGATACAATGAGAGTTATAAAATAGGAAGAGTGGAATACATATTTCTGCTTCCTCTCCACTAAATATTAAAACAACAACAAGGTCCATGGTTTGTGGTCAGCCTTAACCCTTAAGGCCCCCAAGTACCTTACAATCTTACTGTACGATTTCTATACAATAAACTTTTGTTCTATCAAAACTATGTAATATGTGGACCTTTCTAAACCTGGCATTATGTATTTTATCAGGGAGGACCCGGCACTACATAGTTGTTGGTAGATCTAAAGGAAATTGTATAAAGTGATCTACATGGGGGTACATGGGGGGGGGATATAGGGAAGACTAAAGTCTGAGATCTTCTCTTCAAATTCTTCCTTCCTTCATGCCCTATGTTGAAATGATAAGGTGCTCACACATACAGATGGGCACAGGATCGATGACCCATTTGAGCGCAGAGTAGTGACATCACCATGATGGGATGATAATCAAGGAGCACCACTTTAGATGTCAATTCCAGATCAATCCCTTGGAAGGAATTAAATTTGATCAAGATTTATGGACATGCCCATCACCTGTTCGACAGGGGACTAACACCTAACACAGCCTATAAAAATTATGCAAAAAGGCCGCCCCCGGGAGGTAGGTATTAAAATGTTGTGATAAGGTGGATAGTGTCCATAAGTGCTGTAAAAGGTGGTCTCCCAACAGTGAATTTTAGAATTTTGTGACCAGTCACAAGATTCAGCAAAGCTGCTCCTACCAGAAGGCATGGTGGCCGATACTGACACACATCCTCAACCCTGGAAAGGGCCGCAATGAACCAAATCAAAGACCGGGTAGGACATGGCTTCCCAACATCACCTAAAAATTACCCCTCTTGGAGGGTCAGGAATTGCAGAAATTACCCCCACACATTCCCCTTACTAAATCGAGAAACCTGGAACCTCCCCTTTTGGACAAGGGAAGATTTTACAAGGAAACTGATAAGAACAGGTACTACACTTGATCTAAGTCAAAAGGCAGAGAAGTGATTCTCCTATGTTAGTTACACATGACCTAGACCAGTGGTTTCCAAACTTTTGTTGTGTGGCCCCCTTTTCTATTTAGGAACATTATCGAGCCCCCCATCCCTATTCAAAGACAGGTTAAAAGGGCCCGCACCCCCTGTGATACCTTCACGGCCCTCCAGTTTGGGAAACCTCTGACCTGGACTGTAAGAGTTACATATATATGACTATAGTAGGGACATTAGTTCGTGAGCTCCTCTGAGAGACAGTTAGTGATAGGTCTATATATGCTCTGATAAGTACTGAGTAATGTGTTAGTACTATATAAATACAAGATAATAATAATAAAAATAATAATCATCATCAGTCTCCTAAAATAGTTTCTTGTTGCATCATCTCTACATGACTTGGTTGTTGCATGAGATATGCAAATCTTCATCCCTTGTTTTATTGGAGTTAAACCCCTACTTTGCTGTCGCACTGGGACAAAGATGTTGTATCATCAAACATTTGAGTAATACGATATTAGCTTCCAGTGTTTTTACAACTTCTGGACAGAAAGCGAATCCAAGCTCAGTTTACAATCCACAGCGCTGGTATAATATCCATTGTTCTGCGAACGACAGCAGGACAGAGAGGACACTTGGCAACTTGGGCAGATGCTCCATAATTATCTCAACCTAAATTTACTGGCATTATTAAAAACAACATAAACAGCACAAACAAAGCAGAACCTGCCCACCGGGGGAAATCACATATCACTGTCACAAGATCAAGAGTCCAAGACTGACAAGTTTCCACTCCCACCACACATCAGTTCTCCTCGAGCACAGCTGCTGTCCCACCAAGGACTCACCTGAGAACATAGAAGGAATGGATTCTCTGTTTTGTTTCCACAACAGGGAAACATTGGATTGTGTGTTATTTACCAGAAGATAATGTTAGATGAGAAAAAAGCCATCAGGTCTGACCTTAGGTTTTATAATGGAAACTTTCAGTATGATCTATCACTGTGACGAAAGTCAAACTTGTTAACTTTTTTTGCTTTTAATCTCCCCAGTAGTGCAGGTATTCCATATTTTCTGTTTAAAAAGCATGGAAAATAGACAGTGTACAGGACGGCTGGGATAGGTCCTGGATAATAGATATGTCACTTATTTTGTCCCCTTTAGGGATTCCCTTTCCAGGTTGGGAGGAAGTAGTCCAGGCATTAAGAGGCCTGGACTGTGGAATGGTAGGAAGGATTAGATTAAGAGGCCTGGACTGTGGAATGGGAGCAAGAATCAGAGGGCCACCTATTCCACCCACCTACCCTGTTTCCGCGAAAATAAGAAATTGTCTTAAATTTTTGCTCCCAAAGATGCGCTATGTCTTACTTTAGGGGGATGTCTTATTTTTCCATGAAGAAGATTACGGTACACATTTATTAACCTTCTGAGTGTTTAGCCCGAGTTAATTCGGGCTAAATAAAGTTGCTTAGTTTAGGAGCCCAATTAACTCGGGCTGCTGTACCCTGCATCGGTAATGCACTGCGGGAGCGCGATGCTTCATCGGTAGGGGAGGGGCGGAATTAAAAATGTGAAAAAATTTTTTTTTTTTTTTCTTTTTTTTTTTTCCTGTATGGGTTTTCTCCTTTCTTCTGACATTTGATCGGAGCGATTCCTTTTCGCTCTAATTCAATTCAAAATGAAAAAACACATACTAAAATCAAAAACCTGGATTGCTTATTTGAGTTTCCTATCATGTTGGATTTGATTGGATTGATTTTTCTCTGTATCCAATCAAGTTCAAATACCGGAAAAGGCAACAAAGTAAATACTTTTTACGGGGCCGTCGTCCACAGCTTTTTTTTTCCCTGCGGTGGACTTATGTCTTCAATCGGGGCAAAGACGCAAGAGTAAACACTTCCCATTCAAATGATAGCTCAGATTAGACACTGGCCCATTTGAGTGGTGCGTCCTCTGTGATATATGAAGCTGCCGCGATGCTGCCAATGTGCGGTCTTCATCTTGCAGCGCTTGACATTGCCCGCCAGATACAACCAAGACGCGGAAACGCGCTCTTTCCGCAATGTATGATGCAGTACCAGACACGTTTTTCTGCATTTTTGGCTCACAGGGTGCACTCCTCCAGCGGCATTAGCAGCCCTCGCCATGGGCACGCTGTAGGTAATCCACCGGCAAATGTGCCCGCGTTCGACATTGTTTCCTGGCGCGGTGTATCATACCGCCTGTCCAACGGTCTTGGTTTATTAAAAAAATGAATTCGAGTTTGAGCAGATTTTTGTGTTTTCTATTAAATTTGATCATTGAATGTGATTTTCAAAAAATACTTAAGCGTTTGAAACTTTATATATTCAGGATGTCTAGTAGACCTGTTTTTAGACAGATTTTGGTCAGTTACAGGCCTACAACACGTCTTTTTCAATGATAAACAGCGTAACGCTTTTGGTACAGAAATCTGGAAACGCTCAGGAGGTTAATAACCTTTCATGGGTAATAATGTTTCCCTGTGGTTTCCAAGTGCCATAAATTGTAAATTTGTATATATTATTATATGTATATATTATATTTAATTGATAAAAACTGAAAGAATTTTAGCAATCTAAACATGTCACTTTTTATAAATTTTTATACAGAAGTGAAGGTGTTTTTAAACTTCTGAGAGTTCAGCCGGAGTTAACTCGGGCTGAGTTTCATGCATCATGAAACTCAGCCCCAGTTAACTAGAGCCATCCTCTAGGTATCGCTGTCTTTCTACGGCGGTCAGGAGCATCGGCATGTATGCCGATGCTTCCAGGTCCGCCCCCGATCACGTCACCGGTGACGCGAAGGGGGCGGGGCTAGGCGGCTTTCGTTTACCTCCTCCAGCTGAGCAGGAAATCGCGGCGGAGCATATTGTGCTCCGCCGCGATGGCCCGTGGCACGGTTATGAAAAAACCGTGCCATGGGCGAAACGCTCAGGAGGTTAATGTGTTTGAGCTGCAATACCAGTTTCAGCCACTGGAGACACAGCCTCTAGTGAGCAGCACCTCTCACACACAGGAGGGAGAGAGGGAGGGAGGGGGAGGTGTGACTCCTTGCAGAACCTGGCAGAATACCGACTTCTAATAACCCTTCCGGGGCTCCAATCTGTATGTGAGCCTCAGGAAAAAAATTTCCCTGTATCTCATATATACAATGTGTGTTTAATGTCTACCACCCCCCAACTGGATACAGACATTTACAGATGTGGTGGTAGCTGCAGTAGAGCAGCAGGCATGGGCTCTCTGTCTCAGTACTGTACCATAGCTTTGGGGGGGGGCATATATTTCAGCCAGAGGAAAAAATGTCAGAGACTTTATTTTCTGAGGATGTCCTTTTTTTGGGAAAATACGGTAGTACATGCGGGGTGTGTTTCCTGCTACAGGTGAATAAAAAGAGGTCAGCTGACCTGATGAGGGGAGGAAGTGATGACCTCGTTGGAAATACTTTTTAGCTGAAAGAAGCTGGACTTCTGGAAAAGATGCTGTAGGGAAATATCCCAAGAAAGGACTTTGTCTGACACGTTTTTGTTTGTTGTTTCACAAAAGACTTTATTGCGGAGTGTCTACTCCTGAGCCATGTTTTCTTTGTTTGAAGCAATGAAAGCCATTGTCTGAAGTGAACCTTTGGACTCAAGTGTGGTGAGGTTGACCCTCCCCCCAGACCCCCCAGATTACATTTAATCAGTTCGTTCTTCCTGCCTGCTCTCCTCCACTTTTAGATTTCCATATTCATCACTGGCACAGGGGATGTGAGGACCGGGGGCACCTATGCCTGTATTACAAAACAGAAATATGGCAAGGGCAGCCCCCCCCCCCGACCCCACATCATTACTGGAATCAGGGAGGTGGAGCAAGGAAGAAGAGCCAAGTCCTTACTCTTCCATTTTGAGCTTCTGTTTTGTTTGTTTTAGAAGTGCAGAGATAGACATTATAATCAGCAAACGTCAGCTTGAACCTTAGATAATGTTGTACACATATCCAAGCATATATCAATGTCTGATCCCATGCTGTGAGATGCTACCATATACATCTATCCTACATTTAAGTATTCTTATTAGCCAGAGTAACAGTTACATGTTTTACAATACACTATATATATATTTACCCAACAGCCTATACCATTTCCTTTTAGGATATGTGATATGACATCATTACCATGTTGGCCTTGCAGCAAGTAGGCAAGACTCTTCCAAGAGGTCTTCCAAGACTACTTATCCCAAGGAACACTTGGGCCAATGATCCATCAATGTATATCCAAGGACATGTTAACTTGAAGCAAAAAGAATATTGGTTGAGGTAAAGCAAGACCATGCTGTGGAGTAGAATGAACAGAATTCCCAACATTTCATGAATTATTCTCCAGGAATTTGAATTGGAAAAACCGGAAGTGGCGTCAATGACCTCACATCTGGTACCTGGAATGCATAGTTCCTGGTTCCAATTGCCGGATGTGACGTCACTTACGTCATTTCCTGTTTTCGAAGCTGGCTTCTTACTAGAAGACCGGCTTCTTCTCGTGAAAAGCTTCTTACTGCTCCTGATCCTGGAATAGTGAGCTCCTTCTTGCCAGCGAGCGGGGCGGGTTGGACACCCATACTGCTCACCGGCTAGATGGAGTGCGAACATCCATGTCCGCAAGGTGGACAGTTCGGTCATCACTACTCCAGGTCTAGGCCAGGGGGGTGGAGAGGATATTTTTGTGCCAGCCAGATCTGCAAGGCGATCCGGCCGGTGGAAGAATACCCACACTTCTTCTCACAGATGAAGACTGTTCACAAGCAAGAAGAAAGTAGAACATGCAGTGCTCGCTGCAGACTGCCCACAATGCAAACACTGTGGCCAATTCTACAAGGAGCCATACCTGCTTCAGCAACCACTGATTTTGGCTTTTCCCTCTTCATTCCAGCGAATAGGGATTGAAGGAGGCTTGTGAAAGGAGCCACAGCAAGGTGGATGAAGAGACACTTGCCGCACCGGAGCTCCTGGTTGCTGACCATAAGACTCAGCTGGACTCAGCTGGTTGCTGACCATTAGTGATGTCGCGAACCCGGATTTTGACGTTCGCGAACGGCGAACGCGAACATTTGTAAAAGTTCGCGAACACGCGAACACGCCATT
>CM070032.1:226364108-226384052 GCA_036250615.1 Ptychadena robeensis | reverse complement strand
CATGCGATATTCGCCGCGAACAGTTCGCGCGCGAACAGTTCGGGACATCTCTACTGACCATAAGACTGGATTTGACTCAAAGTAAAGTCTAAAAAGGAGTAGTATACATTTAAGAGCTCGACCACTCCGTATCCATTCTGTAGAATGAAGATTGAGTGAGATGAGAAGAAGCTCCAGGTATAAAATATGTGTATGTGATAGTTATGTGCCGTGTTTCAACATTTACTTTTGTAGCCATATCCCTCCTGACACTGACAGCATTCCAATTCCACCCATCTCTTACATACTCATCAGTAATATTTTCATTCAAGAGATTTTACGGGCGTTAAGGTTAATGATACCGGTTGGAAGTACACCATGGCAGATTTCTGTAGAACACAAAAAGTGGATTTTTGTCACTATTGTAACTGTCGGCCAAGTGTTTAGCATTCAAGATTCATTTATATTAATTCTACATCTATCCGGTGGCCATGGAAGGGATTCTGACATCACATTCAGGTCAGGAATTAATCATCTTGAATGTTATAGGTAGAACTTAAAGTCTCTGTGACTCATTTTCTATTGCAGGTAATTGGAATGTAACTAACTTACTGTACCGTATTATTTTTGATGATTTTTAGAACATTTTGAACTCCGGTGGCTTTTCAAATACGGTTAAAGGACAACTAAACCCTGGAAATTAATTTCTCTCGGAGGAATAAAAATGAAGTCTTAAACCGGTCAGACCATAGATTGTGCATCATGGGTAGTTTTAAAATGATAGGATATTGTAATCCTGAATTAAAATAGAATAGACACCATTGAAAATCATTCTAATAGTCGTATTGTTTATAAATGATTTGATTTTGGGTAGAGATGGTCAACTTTTTCGACTAGCTGATTTGTGAGCTGATTGCAAAGCCCCTAAACATGATATCATCACCAACATTGCTGGAGATGTAGAGAAGGGTTATGGGAACATTTGATAATAAATAGTTTTGCTCTAGCACATGTAGTTTTTGCATAAATTAAGTTCAAAATCAAAGTCAAAACTCCAATTTTCGAAATTTTTACTTGACTTTAAACTTAATTTATGCAAAAACTCAGAGTTAGAGTCATCCTTTTTTTTTGCCGTATATATCCAACCCATCTCTACATCTCAAGCATGATGATACCATGTTCTTAACTCAAAATAGTCGAAATGGTCTAATTTAAAAACAAAAAAATTCGACCATCTCTGATTTAGGGATATTTGCTTGTTTTATTCCTGACTTAGTGTTGAGCGGCATATGGTATATTCGAATATATTATGGAACATTCGAAATTCGTGAAATTCGATTTGACTCTATTCTATTGCCTTACATCGTGCATAGGCGTTCGCAAAGATTCTCGAACTAGCTTTACAGCTTCTTGTCTTCATTCTGTGATCTCAGCCAGTACGACCACTGTGCGTACTGCGCGTATCCATTTGCATTGCGCATAAATATGCGCAATGTATGCCGGTAAATACTGTTGAAGCATGATATGTTGAATATCCGCCATTGCGAATATCCGAGCGCACATTCGCCAAATATTGCGAATTTCTCGAATGTCAGATATTCGTCAAATGTATTTGAATTTCCGAATATTCTCGCTCAATACTATTCCTGACATGGAAAATGTGCTAAGGGTTAGACCAGGGGTGGGGGTAAACTAAGGCCCGGACACATTTAGCTTTCTTTTCTGGCCCTTGTCCCCTTGTTAAAAAGATGCTCCCCTCTGTTTATTCTCTGCAATGAGTGCACATAATGCCTAGAGGTGTCCAAACTGTGCCTTGGGGACGATGCAGTGGTGATCACATGATGCACATCCTCATGGTGACAACAGGCAGTCTCTAGGAATTATCTCAGCTGGTTGCAATGAATGAACATTATTTTTTAACTGCAGGAAATGTAAAAAGAAAACAACGTCCCTGTCACACATCGCCTATTACACATCATTAGAATTGGCACACCTATGGTGGGTTGGCCATTACAAGTCCATGATCCGGCCCCCTTATCAAATTCAAGAAGCCCTTTGAATGTGGCCCACGAACAAAAGAGTTTGCCCACCCCTGGGTTAGACTTTGGTGGAACCATGGCTTGGGACTGTGCCAGTGTTGAGAAATCATTTGAAAGATGTTAAAGAGCTCACATGAAAGAAGTGAAATTGTTAATTTACTATTTTGCTCTTCTACAGGATCTTAGATACGGTCAGATATCAGCCTTGAACTGTTATAGGGGGCAGGTCAGTGTCCATGGGTATAGCCTGACATTTGGCTGGTATGTTTCCAATACCAAGTAAAGAACACAAGGAAACTTTAGAAACTTCAGAAGATTGTAGTAGGGAAGAATTGCGGGTCTATATTACCTGAGGGGTTTGCCAGTGCCAAACTAATTATGAAACCGGATGGCTCTTTCATAGAACATCCTGAATACTGTACCACCACCTAGCTGGTTGCTACTTTGTACAGGTGGCAACATTTTTATTGGCTGATTATAATTGTTATAATTAGAAGAAATACCACCCTCACCAACTATCAATTGAAACATACCTTCAACAATGGGCACCAACTGAACAAGAATGAGATTATCCATAGGGTTTGATATGCTCTGGTAGAGGTGGGCCACGAACCAGAGTACACCTGAGCTTTATATGTCAGCTGACATACAAAGCTCAGGCTCTACACAGATCAGTAGAAGAGAGATCTTAGATAATAATTGATCCAGCATTTAGGAAGTAATCTTGTAGGTCAAGGGGTCTTCAAAGTTACCCTACTGGCGTACCAATGTCAGGGGGCATCCTCTAGGCCAAGACAAAGTGGGATTTTTCCTATTTCCATCAGTTTCCTTTGAAAACTTGAAGTGTCAAAGCTGAGGAAAGCATGAGAGGTTATAAAGTCAGTCAGTGTCTCTGTCAGTGAAACATTCCATTTAGCTAGCAATCATTAAGTGGTGAGACTTGAAATCTATGGATTCTGCCAATGGAATGGGAAATGTTAAATGTGTCTGGGATTCATTCAGCAATATAGTGAAATGTATAGAAATTGTACACTCTACCTCCTTCATAATAGGTTGGAGACTTATTGAAAGCATGTGTCAGAGCACAGAGACATATAATCATAAGATAAGACAGAAGGAGCGCCATGACCTTATTATAAAGGTAGTACAGTAGATGACTCAGTAAAGCAATTTGCAGTCATTCTGTGCTGAGACTCGGAGATGGTCAGGAGATTGCAATTTGCAGTCATTCTGGATGGAGACCTAGAAAGGAATCGCAAATTGGTCTTCACTGTTCCCATATAGTGTTGAGCTCGAATATTCGATTTTCGAATATTTAGCTCGAATATCGCTATTTCGCCATTTCGCGAATATTCGCGAATATTCGCGAATATATCATCGGATATCCGACGCGATTGCGATTTGGGATGGGATCGCCATTATATAATCGCAATGCGATTTTTTAAAACGGAAATGACGGATATTCTCCCAGTCGAATATCCGAGCTCCATTGACTTGCATGCATTGCGCATATATGATCGCAATTGCGAGTTTTAGATCGCAATTCATGTCGTAAGTGCGGATATTCGAGATTACGAATATGAAATCGAATATTATGGCGGATATTCGCGAAATTACGCGAATTCGAATATTGCCTAGTCGCTCATCACTAAATATGAACAGACTGGGAATGAGAACACCTGTCAAGGTTTTGTTGTTGACTCAGGAGATTCACCCTATTTTTTCCTATTACGGCATTCAAAGCAACAAAAAGTGTACCAGCAGTCACTAGGACCAGAGTTGAGGGTAAATATTGCGGGGCCTCAGGTATAACCATCCCATAACCATGTTTCTTTTTATTTTGGAGACAAGGATGACAACAAAAACCAGACAAAGTTTAACTTCCTCCCAAAGGGTTTGATATGCTCTGGTAGAAGGGGGGCAAAAACCAGAGCACACCAACCCCCTGC
This sequence comes from Ptychadena robeensis, assembly GCA_036250615.1. Taxonomy (NCBI): domain Eukaryota; kingdom Metazoa; phylum Chordata; class Amphibia; order Anura; family Ptychadenidae; genus Ptychadena; species Ptychadena robeensis. The sequence continues at coordinate 226,380,085 of CM070032.1, read as the reverse complement.
CGACATAGGGTCTGCTATGACTAGAGAAGAGGGGCCACAAATGACGTTGGTCCCATACTTTCAGATCACACCAGAAGGACAGGAAAGGGGGGCTGGTTGTGCCCCCCTTTTACCAGAGCATACCAGACCCAAAAAGAGGGGCATCAGGTATAACCACCCCAAAACCCTGTTTCTTTTAATTTTGGTGACAAGGACGACAACAAAAACCAGACAAAGTTTTACTTCCTCCCATAGGGTTTGATATGCCCTGGTAGAGGAGGGCCACGAACCAGAGCACACCAACCCCTTGCCGGCATAGGGTCTGCTATGACTACAGAAGGGGGGCCACAAACAACGTTGGGTCCCTTTCTTTCAGATGACACCAGATCCCTTTTGGCACATTTAGAAGGACAGGAAATAGGGGCTAATTGTGCTACCCTTTTACCAGAGCATACCAGACCCAAAAAGGGGGGCGTCAGGCATAACCGCCCCAAAACCATGTTTCTTTTTATTTTGGAGACAAGGACGACAACAAAAAACAGACAAAGTTTAACTTCATCCCATAGGGTTTGATATGCTCTGGATAGAGGGGGGCCACAAACCAGAGCACACCAACCTCTTGCCGGCATAGAGTCTGCTATGACTAGAGAAGGGGGGCCACAAACGACGTTGGGTCCCTTTCTTTTTAGATCACACCAGATACCTTTTGGCACATTTAGAAGGACAGGAAAGGGGGGGGGGTGATTATGCCCCCCCTTTTACCAGAGCATACCAGACCCAAAAAGGGGTCAGGTATAACCGCACCAAAACCATGCTTTTTTTCAGTTTGGAGACAAGGACAACAACAAAAACCAGACAAAGATTACCATCCTCCCATAGGGTTTAAAATGCTCTGGTAGAGGGGGGCCACGAACCAGAGCACACCAACCCCTTGCCGGCATAGAGTCTGCTTTGACTAGAAAAGGAGTGGCCCACAAACGATGTTGGGTCCCTTCCTTTAAGATTACACCATATCCCTTTTGGCACATCTAGAAGGACAGCAAAGGGGGCTGATTGTGCCCCCCGTTTACCAGAGCATACCAGAATGGGGGGCGTCAGGTATAACCACCCCAAAACCATGTTTCTTTTAATTTTGGAGATAGGGACAACAACAAAAACCAGACAAAGTTTCACTTTCTTCCATAGAGTTTGATATGGCCTGGTAGAGGGGGGCAATGAACCAGAGCTCACCGACCCCTTGCAGGCATAGGGTCGGCTTTGACTAGAGAAAGAGGGGCCACAAACGATGTTGGGTCCCTTCTTTCAGATTACACCAGATCCCTTTTGGCACATCTTGAAGGACAGGAAAGGGGGACTTATTGTGCCACCCCTTTTACCAGAGCATGCCATACCTAAAGGGGAGGGTATCAGGTATAACCACCCCAAAACCATTTTTATTTTGGAGACAAGGACGACAACAAAAAACAGAGTTTTACTTCCTCCCATCCTATCCACAGTACAAGAAAAATGATCCTGTCGATAGCATTGACATAAGGATGACAGAACATTCTAGGCTGTATGAGGTGGGCCTGTATTATGAACCAATACTCACAAAGTTTATTGTTACAGGTACCTGCAGAACAGTTGTTTGAACTTTTGCTTTGATTCCTAATTACCCGGCCTGGGTGTGCTGCTGTATTCTATGCAGGGGCCTCATGCGGTGAGAGAATTACATCTGACAAGACAACAACGAACTCCTATATCTGTCGTGATGGTGTCATTTAGGAGCAGGCGGTGTGATAGGAGGCAGCGGGAGGGAACAGCAGGTAACAGATCTATGTACTGTGAGCAGAGCATGCCGAATGGCTGAATGGCAGACTCATGTATTACAGGTAAAGGCCCAGAGAAGCTTCTACGTCTCAGAACTATTTGCTGTAGAAATACTGGACATTGAAGAATAATTCTAAGAGAAACTCTTTACATAAAATAACATTAACAGTATATTGGTAATACCATGAATCATATATGGCAAGTCTGCTCTAGTCAAATGACTTCTTGTTTTATCTTAAGGCCAAAGTTGACTTTTAACTTTTTATCTTCCTCTGTCCCCCTCATCAATATGCTGACATTCAGTTTTAATTACGTATCCTTTCTAAGAATGTTTTAACTTTTTTATATGACTAGAAGGAGGAGCCAACCAATCAGGGCCGTCGTCAGAAATCCTGGGGCCCCATACTCAGAGATTTTTTTGCCCCCCCCCCCGAACAAAAGTTGCCGAGCGGGGGCTGTCCTAGCAAAAAAATGCCTTAACCCTTTCTCTCTGAAGCTGTTGAGCGGGGGGAGGTGTGCTAGCAGCACCACCCCCCCCTCCCTTTGTGCAGACAGTGAGCATAGGCTGCCATTATTTTCACAGTCTGCAAAGCTGATCAGGCAGCCCCTAGATGCTAACCGCCGGGCCCCCTAGCTGCTCGGCCCTGGGACGGGAGTTCCGTCTGTCCCCCCCTGACGGCGGCCCAGCAATCGGTGTTAATATCTTGTATTATATGTGATATCCTGATTAGAGGAAAATGTGGCAATACCCACATATGAAGTGGAGTCTCCATGACGGATAGAACTATAGAGTACTTTGAAGCACAGTGCACCAACACCAGCAGATGACATGGCTTCCCAAATCAATAGATGAGAGCAAGTTTTGAAACCAAGGAGCAGGAGTCTGGAGGAAGAATGGAGAGAACTTAATCCAAGATGCTGGAAGTCCAGTGTGAAGCTTCCACAGTCTGGGGTGATTTGGGGAGCCATGTCACCTGCTGGTGTTGGTCCACTGTGCTCCATTAAAGTGGACTTACCACCTGGGAGGTCACTCAGCAGTATCGGCTGAGATCCGCAATTGTAAAAAAAAATCTTTTTCTGACAGCAGTAGGGACGCTTGTTCCGAATGTGCCCCTCCCACTGCCTTACGTCGCACCTAGACAGCCGCAATGGGGCTTGGGACATCTCTCCCAGATATAAACTCGTCTGCCTGGTCTCATGTCTTGTTAGACATGAGCTGTTATCAGCCATGCGAGTGTCTCTCATGTCTCATCAAGCAGCTGATTTAAGCAGCTGATTCACACCCCCCCCCCACGGAGCTCCCCAAGCTCTGACAGAAAGGAGACAGGAGGGGGAGGAGAAGAGGAGGACCAGTGATGGGGGAAGCAAAGCAGCTTCACTTCTCCAGGGTCTAAGTTTCCGGCATCAGAACTGAAGGTGAAGAAGGTGAGTATGTTTTGGGTTTTTTTTTGGTGTAGCAGTTTTACAGGTGAGTATTGTGTCTATTTAATGTATGGAGTTTTTAAAAATTTGTGTTTAAAATCGTGTCCAGTCCAGAGTCATGGCAGCTGTCTACCAGGTGATTGTGGAGCACTTCATGCTTCCTTCCACAGACACAGAGCTTTATGGAGATGCTGACTTTATTAGGGGGCCCGAAATTACCTAGTATGTGGCCCTGAAATTTTTAATGGTTGCCCTGGTGCCAGGACTATGTCATTTTAGTGAAGGATATATGTGCAGTGAAGTGCCGAGATGTGCGCAGGGTGAAGGCCCCTTTAAGACCGTGCCCCAGCATGCTTCTGGGCCCTAGGAGGAGTTAAGAGGGAGCCTCCCGGAAGAGGCAGGGTTCACTCAGAGGATCGAGGAAGAAAGACAGGTTTACTCTGTGCCCCTCTCCTCCTTTCAGGTGCCGGCACCGGCATACGTATAGCCAGAGAGCGCAATAGTACGGGGGCCGGTGCTTAATTCGCCAATGCCCCTTCTATCGACGAGGAGTGCCCCGCGAGCTGCTGGGCTGCGCTCGCCTATCCACGGAACACCGGCTGCTGTCAGTGTGGATTGTGCCTTCCTGAGGGTCCATCAACCACTCCCTACCCACCCTGATGGTCGGTCACGCCGCTGTGGTCTCCGCTGACCTAAGGTACCATCCCAGTACACGGCTGCACTGAACGGTACACTATCTGAACGGAGATAGAACTGTAACCCTGTTGGACTGTTAACTGGTTAAATTGGAACCCGTTTCTGTATTGCCACGTGTTGCTGGAGTTTGAGACCCCTGTGGGTCTCAGTGTTGTTATAATAAAAAATAATATAAATAAAAGTTTTAAACCCAACCCAGCCGCCTCTGCCGCCTTGGTTGTCTCCTGTGTCGTTATATATGCAGTTATCTAACGGCCGATGAAAGAAGAAATTGGTTAAGAAGGTGGCAGCAACAGAAAGGCAGAGGAAACCCCTGCTTTTATGCATCATAGCATTGTCCTACAAATGCCGTACTTCGGGTTTACCTGCTGCAACTTCCCACTAACAGCTAGAATACCTCCTCATCTTAAGTCATAAACTGCAGCACACATCCCTCGATTTCACTTCTTGCTTCAGTCTAACCTCTTCACTTCAAACGATTTAAATAAATCATTTTGCCGTCATAATGTAATTATTATTCCATATGTTGTGCCAACATCACACAGCGATATCAAATTCAAAACTAAAAGCTGCTAATGCCCCAATGAGCCGACGGTTAGCGTGTTATCCTGGCAATTGTTTGAGGTTGATGTGGAATTACACAGATCAACTTTAATTACAGACCTGCCAGTCCAAAATAGAAACCGTGTCAAAGGGAGCATCACCATCTCTGACAGTCCGTGTACTGACTTATCATTTCCCATCAGCCGTGAGCAGATTGAAATACACCGGCTCATCTCATAAAGCAAAATCCATTGTGGAAAGTAACTCCGAGCAACCAATCAGGTTTTAGGTTGCAGGAGAATAATGAGGGACGAATTCAAGTGTAGTTTATAGTAATGGGCAGCATAGGCAATATTCAAATACGCAATATTTCTACAAATTTTTCTATAACAAAAAGTTGAATATCCGAAATCGCGAAGTCGCGAATTGACGATATTCACAAAAATATTCACCATTTGAATATTCAAGCTTAAAACTAGTAGTTAAAGCGGTTTTACACTCAAAATAAAAAAACAGACATACATTACACAGATACTGCTTACCCGTCAGCAGTTCAGATGCTGGAAAACTGCTATCTTGGTTCCTGGCATATCCTGCACACTTCCGCCCACACTGACCCCCCCCCTCTCCGCCTCTCTCCACTCTACCTCCTCCTCTTGTCTTTCTCTATCGGAGCTGCAGAGACTCGTAGGGGAGGAGGGGTTTGTAAAGAGGGGGAATCGTCTTCTGACGATTTCCTACCTGGGAGAGATATCCCACCGCTTTGGCTGCCTAGGCAACACGTAAGGCAGTGGGGGGGGGGGAGATCTTGTAACCAGCTCCCCTCCAGCTGTTAGAAGGAGATTCATTTCCTACAATCAAGGATCTCAGCATTATCAGCTTAGCTGCAGCTGATAATGCTGAGTGACCTCCCAGGTGGTAGGTCCGCTTTAATACATTGAATAAATGTATATCCAAGGGCATTAAAGATTTAAGATTTTACTGTCAAGTCACCGTCACTAAAGTCGAGTCAACTAATCATGATGACATCATCACAGACACAGTTAAGGAACACAATAACCATCAATAAACAACTTTTACTAAAGTGCTCTGTAACATTAACAGTCAACAAGACAATAATACAAAACAAAAATAGGCTAATACCTTGAATTTCCTGGTAAATTTAAGCGCAAAACAGGAAGTGGGTACAGCTTAAACTGCAGCAAGCTAAAGCACCAAGGACACACAACTCTGGTTCACATTGTCATTATAAAAATAATATAACACATTAACTGGCTTGCATGCTTATCAAAAAAGAAAGAGATTAACCCCCTTGGTGGTATGAAAAATTTAACCACCTTGGCAGCCCACTGAGTCTCAGATTTCTGTACCAGAAAATTCCACCATCTCGTAAAAATTAACAAAATCTCCAGAAGATGGTGCTGCCAATATCCCCAGTCGAGTCCAGCTCCCTGAGCCACCCTCCTGAGCTGAATAAGTAATCTCCTCTCTCAACCAAACAGATAAAGAGACTGCATACTTGATTATACACAATCTCTGTCCCTGCACAGGGGATTATGACTAGTCACTAATGCCCTAATATGTAATATGGTTGACAGAACATCTTAACCTCCCTATCGCACTGCCCGTATCGCGCCGTTGTACGGGCAATCGAGGCAGTGTACACAGTACACTGCCTGTCATTTCCGGTGTCTCTCCGGAGCACTTCACACAGCTGGTGTCATTACTGACACCAGCTGCGTGAGAGGGAAAGCCCGCGCTCCTCCATTAACATGGAGGTATCGCTGCAGCTTTCCGGGGAGGCATAGGGTCTCCCCGCTGTCGGCTTCCCCTGCGGTTGAGAGGACCCTGTTCGGCGAACGAACAGGGTTCGTCTCAACCGCTAGGGAGGTTAAAGCACACCTAAACCCACTAGATACACTTTTGTCCCTACTACCCAGCTGACCAACCCACTATGATTGAGGCATTATTATAATTATAATTATTTTAATAAGATAAAACTCCTTGTGTATTTCCCCCATCGCTTCTCCTCTTTTTTGCCCCCTCTGAAGCCTGCCACTGCGAGAACGATGTGTCATATGGCACATAAAATCTTAAACTGCAGCGCTTCACCTTTGTGTCCATTTGATTTGTGTCAACTGAAAGACATGTATCAGATTGTATGTGATGGCCCCCAGTGGCCATTTGCATTACTGCACCCTCTACCTGAAAGAATGTAAGCTACAAAGAAGTACCATATTTTTCGTACTTTACGTCGCACCCAGTTTTTAGAGCAAGAAAACCAGAAAAAATGAATATATAAAAGTTCAAATCAATTGGGATAATGCAATGGATTAAATTAATGCAATATCAAATTTAGCCAGTAGATCTCACTTGCAGCAGAACTATCACAGCACAACATGTTGTCCTCCTCACTGATCTTCCTCACTGATCGGGAGGAGAGGGGCCGTGGGAGGGGGGGGGGTATGGCTAAAGATCTCCTCTCCCTCTCTGGCTGTGCCTGTGAAGCTTCCACAGACACGGAGAGAGAGATTGATGGCAGTTCATGTATCTCTCTCTTCATTGTTTATATCAGCAGGGCTCTGGGCTCTGCTGGCATAAGCAATAATACAGTTTAGATGGGACAGCTGGCCATGGCAGCATCTTTTATCTGACAGCTCCCCGGCTAATCTCTTTGCTGGGAGAGCTGGCGGGAAGCCAAGGCGTGACCACTCAACCATGGAGGTCATTCAATCAGATCATAAGCCGCAGCCACTTTTCCCCCTGATTTTGCGGGAGAAAAAGTAAGTCTTATAGTCCGAAAAATACGGTAAGTATGGCAACTTCCACAAATGACAGCAAGGTAGGTTTTTTAGGTTTTTGTGCAACATCATATTTTCTGCAATCTGGAATGGTTAAAAATCCTGGAATAAGCTGGACAGAAGAACAAATCCAATGAAGGTTTTAAAATGATCTGTAAATGTAATAGTTTAACTGGGGCAATAATGAAGAACCTAATAAATCTTTAGTAGCGGAAGTGGTTCATCCAAAGATGTCTACAGAAGCTCTCACAACCCAAAGACACAGCGGTGTATCTACTCAAAGATCGAATTTCCCTGTATTGGGGTTTAGTTCAGACTATATTCTACAGTAATAATAATTTATGGATCTTCCTCAGATAGGCAGAAAGGAAGAACGCATACAAGTAAAGTAGGACATCCCGCCATGCCACATTCAGAAAGCAGCCCATGAATTTTTCTCACAAGGAAAAACACGGCCAATATTGCATTTTTCAACGAGGCTTCACAGAACCGAGAAACAAGGAGAATTACCAAGTGAGGCCCCGTTTGAGGACTAGATGAAGACAATGCTGGGATCTGCACATGAAACGTAGGCCAGGAAAGGACAACGCTACAGAGACGGTACTGATGCAGACATAGATTCAGGCAATTTTCTCAAAGCCCGTCGAGTATGGTTGGCAGATCAGAAAAAAAAAGACTGACAAATGACAACAAGTATCACCCAAGGGGGTTCATTGAACAAGAAATGTCACAAATAAACACCTGACACAAAATGTCTGTTTATTGATAAAGCTTTTCTAAACTATTATCTAACTGAACACATTCATACCCTGAAGCCAACCACTAAATATAACTCAAACCTTTGTATGATATATTTATTACCAGTAAAAACAATGAAATACAGAATCCTAGCTTCTAGATGCTCCACATGGGGGCTCCTTCCATCTCTCCATTGGCCACACATAAGGAGCAGTGTTGAGCTTAAATATTCAAATTGCGGATATATTCAACGAATACCAGCTATTCAAAAATTCGCAAAATTTATGGATATTCGCAATTTCAAATACTTGCTATATTATGCACTGGCAAGCTTAGGGCCATGCATTGCGATAATATAATCACAATGCCATAATAAATGCCAATTCATTTTGAAGATTATCACATTGTGATTATATCACAATGCATGGCCATACGCACAAATTTCCTATTAACCAAATAAATATATATATATATACCAATAATTTGTGAAATATCGGGAATTCAAATATTGCCTATGCTGCTCATCACTAGTGAGGAGAAAAGCAATACACATACTATGACTAGAGATGGTCAAATTTTGTTTAAAAAATTTGACCATTTCGACGGTTTCGACTTAATTGCAAAGCCCCTGAGCATGGTATCATTACCAAACTTGCTGTAGATGTAGAGAAGGGTTGGGGGTATACAGCAAAAAAAGAAAGTATGTCTCTAACACAAATAGTTTTTTCACAAAGTAGGTTCAAAGTCAAGTAAAAATTTCGAAAATCGGAATTTCGACTTTAACTTTCAACTTAATTTATGCAAAAATGACATGTGCTAAGACAAAACTTTTTTTTTAAATGCTCCTACAATCCTTCTCTACATCTCCTGCAATTTTGGTGATGATACCATTTTCAGGGGCTTTGCAAAAAGCTCACAAAGTTAGGAATTCGAAAAATTCGACCATCTCTAACTATGACGAGTGATGAGTATTCACAAAAATATTGCTAGTTTTCAGCCTAATATGCGCAATAGATTTAAGAAATCTTATCTGCAAGCATTATTACCTCATTGTGCAAATTGGAACTTGTAAATGTGCATATTGTGAACGCAATGCATAGTAGTTCTGGGATCTATAACAAAGGCACCCTAACACCCCCTCATAAATAATCTGACATGACAACATAAATAGAAACAAGGGATGAACTGTTATGCTGGGTCACACAGAAACTAGGAGAGATTGACCGTTTATTCAACCCTGAATTTTGAATCGTATAACTTGTTTTAAAACTCATACTCATACTACTGTAAATGGTAGATGCCGTAACTCTAAGTGATGAATATGTCTAGCAATATGGATATTGTGAAACCAGAATCAGAAATGTACCATGTCCCAAAATCCAGAACTCAGGTTTGGGCTAAATTAAAACTCATAAATAACCTGACATGACAACATAAACAGAAACAAGGGATGAACTGTTATGCTGGGTCACACAGAAACTAGGGGAGATTGAGATTGTTTATTCAACCCTGAATTTTGAATCGTATAACTTGCTTTAACCTCCCTAGCAATTGAGACGAACGCTGTTCGTTCGCCATTCAGTGTCGCCCCAACCGCAGGGGAAACCTGCATCGGGTAGACCCGATGCCTCCCTGGAAAGCTGCAGCGATTGTCTTCATGGCTGAAGCATTTACGGGGTTTCGGCACTGCCCCAATCCATGTTAATGGAGGAGTGCCGGCTTTCCCGCCCACGCAGGCGGCGTCAATAATGACGCCAGCTGTGTGGAGAGCAGCGGCGGGAGGGAGGAAGTGAGAGGCACTGCCTTGTACACTGCCTTGATTGCCCGTACCGCGCCGTTGTAAATGGCGCAGTACGGGCAGTGCGCTAGGAAGGTTAAAACTCATACTACTGTAAATGGTAGATGCCGTAACTCTAGGTGATGATTATGTCTAGCAATATAGATATTGTGAAACCAGAAGAGGTTGGCCAGCAGTCAACAATTAAGTTCTTCATGTAACATCTTTCATTGGATGTTCTTCAACTGCCTTTTCTTGGTTCTGATACCATTATCCACATCTCCAGAACAGACCTCTGGATCTGGATCGCACCATTACTTGGACTTATTACAAGGACAAACTTTTTGAACTTTGAACTTTAATCTTCAGCAGAGATACGCAGCATTTCTGAAAGAGTGATCAGACCCAGTGACTTTTCCTATTTTAAACCCATTTAGTTTTACTCTTCAATCTCAGTTCATTTGTTAGTCTTTTTTATCTTTTTCTATAAACTTTTTATGCATGATTTAAAATAAATTATTTGAATCATTTGGGTCTTGCCCATGTCCTGAATGACCTAAAAAAGAATCTAGCCGCCAGAAGAGATGCTACCATAGTGTTACATAGTGCTATTTCTAGTTAGGTTGTCTGAAGTAACCTTTTCTTTTACAAGAATACCTAGTAGTAGGAGTCCTCTCGCTCCCTCTGGAGGTGGTGGCAGCGGAATATCGAGAGTGTATTGTATATGTACCCCAATCAAATCCAAATTGTTACTTTGTGCACAGTGAGAAAGGCATTTCAAGGGCTCCCAGTGTCTGGGGCCAGAACTGTGGCTGTGACAAAGGGAACAAGGACTGGAGGGGATTGTGACAAGGTGTCCCAAACCCTTGCGTCCCTGGCATCATTGGTAATGTTGGGTAACTACGGACAACAGACCACATTACAAAGCTAAACAAGCCTGATAAAGCCCCTGGACCATAATTTGTTGATGTCTGATCTAACCCATAATGAAATGTAAGATGGCACAGCAACATGTGACAAGTAAAAGTTACATTACAACAGCTTAATACACAATTAAGCAGATGTAAATCCTAATAATTCATTGTCTACATGCTTGCTCCAAATGTAGGCTGTAGCTCATTGCTCCAATTTGGCTACCTAATGATGCTGGACCATTCCTGTACTGCCTGTACTGCCATCAAAAAGTCAGCTTTTTGAAATGTTATTAACTCCTTATGGCATACATAATATTTTAATGATTTAGCTCAGATGAAGTATACTTAACAAATTGTTCTATTTGTAGCATAACTATCGATAAACCCAGAGTGGGCTCCCGACTCTGCAATGGACTCAGGAAGAGACATTTATTAGCCTATGTCAGAGCAATTAATTGCTCATCCAATGTCATACGGCTGGGTATCCAGGGTCTATCAATGGGGAATGCTGATACATAGCACATCCTTACAAAGCACTCATTAGTATACTTCACTGCTAATTATACCAATTTGGCACAGCTGAACTAGTGAATACAATGTTCCCAAGTTATTAAGAACACCAGCAAAGCAGGAAGATACAGCATGTACTAAATCAGCATCATTGTCAGGCAAGATACAAACTGCTCCCTCCTTCAGGAACACACAGTCCTTGTTAGTGTTGTCTATAGGAAGCAAAGAAGAAGGTGTTCACATAATTATTATTATTATAATTTTATTATCATTTGATTATATAGTGCCAACATATTACGCAGCGCTGGACAATACATTAGAGAGGAGATACAAACACACAACAACACACAGATAGTTAATGACACAGGAGGATTAGGGACCCTGCCTGAACGGGCTTACAATCTACTAGGTTGGGGAACAAGGTATACAATAGGTGGGGGGGACTGGCATGGTGGTGATGTTAGGGGTGAGAAGATGGATAGGCGAGACTGAAGAAGTGGGTTTTTAGGGCTTTTTTAAAATCATAAAGGAGAACTCCAGATAACAGACCGGTCTAAAGTAAACATGTCTCAAATATGGGTAATCATATGAAAAAACAGCTGAAAGGGTTGGCAAGGTAAACAGCAGAGGGTCCCTTACTATACAGCAGCCCAGATGTGGACATTCATGGCTGATAGTTATCAAGGTAAACATCAGGTTCATCAAGGTTGTGACATGTCAATTTTGAAAGGTCGCCATCATTGACGATGGATTAAAATGGCTAGTAGTTAGTGATCAGCCAATACCAATTAATCAACTGATTATGTGCTTCTTGAGATCTTCACATCCCATGCCATCCCTTATATCAGGGGTGCCCACGTAGTCCATTACACTGGCGCTAAATTAGGTCATCCTCAAACTTGTGCTTTTTTTAAACTCAGCTTTATGAACATTAACAGATTTACAGCGAACACTGAACTGAAGCCGATGAAGCCTTTATTATTAGTGATGGCCGAACATTGTCTGCGTCCGCCCGTGAACAGGCGGATCAAACTTTTACAGAGAACTTCAAATTCCCCGCCTGTTGGCAAGGAATTTGAATTGGATGTATACCGGAAGTGACATTGCAGCATCATTCTGGTATCATTTCCGGTATAGTTATGGAATGCACAGTTCCTGGTTCCAAAACTGAAAGTGACGTCAGTAGGATGGTGTAACACTAGAGATCGGGTGTCACTACTTGGTCTCTAGTAAAAATAATTCTTCCTCCGGCTGGGCCAGGTGCGGAAAGGTCTGGTCGGAGGAAGAACTATAGCCTTCAACTTCCCGGCGAAGGGGGCGGGTCAAACATCGGTTCACTAAAGACATCTTGTGGCTGAAGTTGGTATTGCAGGGGTATTTTACCCCAATTCATTTAAACACTTCAAATATTTTTTGTTCTTGTTTTCCTGCTCTAAAAAATGGGGGCATCTTATGGTCAGGTGCATCTTATGGCCCATAAAATACCTTATATAACATACATATATGTCTTTTTTAATCTGTGGATTCCAGCTTAAAATATTTAATATATGTGAGATACATCAGTCAAGATTAAAGAACTGCTGACTTTACTGGTCTATGTGGGGGTCAGAAAGTGACAGAGACCGGCACTAACACTATCTGAAGTTTAGAAGCCTTTTTATTTTTTTGGTTTTCTTTACATGTGGAAACTTCAAGACTTAAAAAAAAAGCATTGAGTTGTTTTATGGAAAAATAAGTACATCAAAAGCCTGGGAGATTTACTACATTTTAAAAACAAGACATGGCATCTCCATCACGGGGAGTGATTCTGAAAAGATTTGTGTTAGTTTGAGTTAAATATCACTGAGTGAACAGGCAGCCCATGTGCGGAGATGGAGAGGTCCCCACAGGGCCCCCTGTAGCCTCTCCACCAGCGCTGGCTCTGCATTCTGCTCCCGCCTCGGGGATCAAGAGGGAGCGTTTGGTAGCTGGGCGGCATGCCAGGGACATTTAAGCACATGGCCGCTGGAGGGTAGAGGATGTTGTGTGCTGCAGCTGCACATTCCGCCTTTTTAGCCTAACCGAAGAATCAAAGTCGGTCAAAAGGCAATTAAACTCCTTGTGTGAGCAGCTTGGCTGGACAGGTGGTGGTCATTGTTCCCTCAAAGAATCGTCATGTATGGAGCGCAATAGAAATATGAAAAAAAAAAATGAGTTCATTCACAGTTTTGGTTCTGCGTCAGTTGATATGTTGTGTCACTGCTGAGGCTGTAGAGGATAATTAGGGACCCATGACATTTCAGTCTACAGGAACACCTGACATTAAAGATCTTTCTCTGTCCTAGCTGCCTGTGGTTAAAGTGAAGCTGGTCGTCAGTTTTTCTTCGTTTTGGATAACGTTACCAAGATTCTCCGTCTCAAATGTCTTGCTATTTCTGATATTTTCTCTTTTGCAGATCATGGTCCCCAAGGTGGAAACTCAAAGATGCATCTGACCAACCACCTTGTCTCTTTATCTTTCAAATCAAATTTAAAATACTAAATAACCAAGTTGCTCTGACATATATGAAATGTTATATGAAATGTAATATGTTTAAGGCCATCTCTTGAAGCAGGACGTACTCCTCCATCAAGGTCCCTGAACAGTGACCAGTGTAGGGGTATCATAGATTCAGCAAAGTGCTCATAGCAGCCAGTCCTCAATGATGATATCACTACTTATCTAGTCACTAAGAGCACATCGTTGCATCTTCGGATGTTGACATCACCATCTACATTATATGGGCAGCCATTGGGAAGTGTCCACTTTAGGGCCTACAAGACATGGGCAGTCAATGTGAAGTATCCATGTTAAGACCAACAAGATATGGACAGTCAATATAAAGGGTCCACATTATGGCCAACAAGATATGGACAGTAAATGGGAAGTGTCCATGTTAGTGCCTACAAGACATGGACAGTCAATAGTGATGGCCGAACTGTCCGCTAGCCAGACAGTTCAGCTGCGAACATGGATGTTCAAACTCCTTCTAGCTGGTGAGCAGTACGTGTGTCCGACCCGCCCTGTTCGCCGCCAGAAGAAGCTTACTATTCTTCCACTGGCAGGATCAGGAGCAGTAAGATCCCGTGGAGGAAGAATTTTTTCACTGAAGATCGAGTAGAGAACCGATCTTCCAGTGAAAAACCGGCTCCGAAAACCAGAAGTTATGTCAGTGATGTCACATCTAATAATCAGGACCAGGAATTATGCGTTCCAGATACCGGATGTGACGTCACTGACGTCACGTCCATTTTTCCTGATTCAAATTCCCCGCCAACAGGGGATCTGCCCGCGAACAGGTGGATGTTTGACTATTTTATAAGTCTGATCCACCTGTTCATACATGAACCTAGCTAAGATTCGGCCATCACTAACAGTCAATAAGAAGTGTTCACATTAGAACCATAAAGACATGGACAGTCAATGGGAAGTGTCCATATTAGAGCCTACAAGACAATGGCAGTCAATGACAATGGGAAAGAGAAAAAAAGGAACATGCTGCTCCACCTTCCTCTGGATTGAGGATGCCGAATATGCGTGCAATAGAGGGCTCCGGGGGTCCCTGGGCCCTATGCTTCTTTATATTGTTCGAGGATAGCTTTGGATGTTTTTCAAAGTATGAATCCCAGAAAAACCTAAAAAATTTTAAGCCTTCAAAAACTTTATTGTGATTTACACAGTAGATATCATCTGTGGATATGTAGCTCCAAAAAATCTTTACAAAACCTTTAGATGTTTTACATACTTGTGGCTAAGGCACATATTCAGCATAGCGGGAGAAACTGCCCTGATAGGAAGTGTCCACATTAGAGCCTACAAGACATAGACAGTCAATGGGAAGTCTCCACATTAGGGCCTAAAAGACATGGAAAGGCAAAGGAAGTGTCAAGAAGTAAAGAAGTAAGTAATGGCTAAACATTTTATCACCATAACTTCAGATAAGGTTTTTGATTTTTCAGCATTGGGTAGCTTTAAATAGTTAAGGTGGTTATTTTAAACTAAGTTCAACATTATAGCTAATTCAGATTGTTTATATTTACAGCAAAGCTACATTTCTTAATGCAACATAGAGAAAACGTAAAAAATACCAGAACCAAAGAACAAGAATCTGCCTTGTAGGTGTTACAACATAGTCAATACTTAAGAGCGTGATATGTCAATATATGAACTTAGCCCCTTAGCCACAAGTATGTAAAACATCTAAAGGTTTTGTAAAGATTTTTTGGAGCTGCATATCCACAGATGATATTTACTGTGTACATCACAATAAAGTTTTTGAAGGCTTAACATTTTTTAGGCTTTTTCAGGGATTCATACTTTGAAAAACATCCAAAGCTATCCTCGAAAAATATAAAGAATGCTGAGAGGTACTGGGTGAGCTAAAATCTTAAATTTTATAGTCGCTGTCACCATAGAAAAAGAAGAAAATGAGATGTCCTCATTCGTGGATATCTGTTCTGACAATGGATTAGATTTTTCTGACATTTGGTTAAAATGTCTACTTCCTGTTGCATCAGAGAGTCTAATGGGTAAACATCAAAGAAGAGCCTGCATCCGACACTGATTTCACAACCCCTCTCTACATTAACATCTACTTTTTACCCAATTGGTGACATTGGAACTCTCCCATGGTAAAGATCTTTAAGTCCTAAATGGTCAACATATGGCTATGCTGTATATTATCTAATAGTGATGGCCCCAACTGTTTACCGGAGAACTATTCGCGACGAACATCGCATGTTCGCGTTCGCCCATGTTCGCGAACATAT
>CM070032.1:226345559-226364008 GCA_036250615.1 Ptychadena robeensis | reverse complement strand
TTCGCAAATTTTATATATTTGCGAATATATGTTTAACTTGCATTGAGGGGCGTGTTGAAATTTTTTTTTGCATATTGGACACCATCTAAGTGATTTTCGCGAATTTTCTAAAGTGTCGATTTTCGCAATATTCCGAATATTCAAATCACCCCAATATTGGATTTAAAAACTGTTGATGGTCGCAGGGAGTGTTGCTAAGCTCTTGTTGCAGCCTTCCCATTCGTCCACTTGCATTGAGAGGTGTGTGTAATGGAAAAAAAATACAGAATATCCGGAATTGCGAATATTCGGCAATATATTCACCATCTTCGCGAATTTCCGAATTGCCGATATTCGCGATTAATATTCGGAATCCGAATATTCGTGATCATCACTAGTCCTTTCATCCAAGATGCTCCTCTTATACTGGAACATATATGACATAAGCAAAGACCATGTAACTCTGTTGACCATTCAGGACGTTTAAGACTTAAATGGTCAACATATGACCATGTTGTATATTATCTATCCATGTCCTTTCCTCCAAGATGCTCCTCTGCTACAGGAACCATATATGACATAAGCAAAGACCATGTAACTCTGTTGACCATTCAGGACTAGTGATGGCCGAACCTTGGCCATGTTCGTCCGCGGACGGGCGGAGCGGACTTTTAAAAAAGTCCGCTGTCCGCCCGTTCGCGGACAGATTCTAATTCCCCGCTGCCTTATACATCAAAACTTCTGATCCCCAAAAAAGCTGCGGGGAAGTTAAAGTAGGAGGTTTCAGAGACTGCTTGTCAGGACCCAAGACAGAGGGGGCGACCAGGAAGGCAACACACACAGAGTTGTGGGGGAACAAAAAAACAGATTTAATGGAGATTTACAGGCAGGAACAAAACGGGTGCAAAAGTCCAGGGTTCAGGGACAGGGACACGAAGCATGAAAGCCAGGGACATGACATGAAATCCAGACAATCAAACAGCAACATTGAACAGCAAGCATGGTCTGGATGAAGCACACCTAAATAGCCCTCCTAAGCTAACAAGGGAGGTGTGAGCTCCACCCAGCCCATGCTTGCAGGCAGTCACCTGCTGGTGACTGTGGGACTAACCCATGGATGGGCAATCACAGTGCCACCAGCAGGCGGTGACCGGAACAGCCAGGGTCCTAACACTGCTTTAACAACTTTCACACCTCCTGGTCCCCAACGGCAAAGTGTGTGTATGTCAACAAGCAGCTTCAGCCTGGGCGGATCTTCCCTCTGCCGTGTGTATATGAGCTGGGCTCAAATTGCCCGGCTGACATACACACAGCAGTAGCAGAGGAAAGATCCGCCTCCCAAAGCAAAGCTCAGTGTTTGGCCATCGGGCTGAGAGAGTCGCGCATTTGCACCATGAGGTGTACACATTTTCCCCCTCATCCAGTGCATCCATCCCAATCCAGTACCAAAAGTATGATATATTATATTTCTCTTACTTTTTTATTTTTTTTTACTAACATTTTTATTAACATTTTTACTCAATACATCAGATTTTTTTTATCTCCATGGATCCAAATCAAAATTTTTGTGTTGGTCATACATAGTGTTGTATTCCAATGGCCAATTTTTATTGTGAATATTGGCACTTTGAGAATTCCCGAAGATCTCCAGTATAGTGTTATATCTTCATAATCACAAATATTCCAGATTTTTTACATCAGTACCCGGAAGGCTGGAACTACTGTGCATTGTGTTTGTAATATGTGCATGAACAAGTACCAATTTGAGCAAGGAAGGTAATCTGTGAAGAGTACCATGCATTGCATTTCCAATAAGCGCATGTACAAGTGCTGATTTGTGCAATGAAGGTAATACGAATATTGTTTATGCTGCTCATCACTAGTATGAGGAGAGAGTTAGGTGTTCTTAGATGTGGGAAGGGTCGATTTTTTTACTATAAAAGCAGGGAACACATATGTAGATATGGGCCAGATCAATAGCCTACAAGCTGTGATCAGCTCAGCTGCCGGCTGTGGCAAGGAGGCGGGGCCTGTCATGGCTCCCTGTACAAGGAGAGGAGGGGCCATGCTGGCTGGGCTGACTTCTCTCCTCTCTCTCCTCATACAGCTGTCAGCCGTGCTGTGAGAAAATCTCTCACAACACAGGCTGAAAACGGCATGTTCTGTATGTGTTATGTATCTCCATCGAACAGCAATTGATGTGCACTTTGGTGCACATTGATTACCATTCGACTGACCCGCGATCAATCACAGCGAGGTGACGTCACCACGCTGTAATTGATCGCGGGTCGATTGTACAGGAATCTACCCGTGTGTACCCAGCTTAAGTCAAGTGAAAATGTTTCAAGTCACAATTTCGACTTATCTTTGAACTTTATTTATGCAAATACTAAAAAAATGTAAATGTTACCCAGACCTTTTCTACATATCCATCAGTAATGATGATACCTTGTTTAGGGGCTTAGCGTTTAACTCACAAAGTCAGATAATCAAAAAAATTTGACCATCCCTATAAAAAATCCAAACCTTGAGTGTTATGAAGTGAGTGATCTAAGTGATCTAAAGGCCCCCATACATGTGTCGGATTCCCACCGGATTCCGGCACGATCGATTCCGGGCGCGTGCACGCCAAACGATCGTGCCGGAATCGCGTGCAGCCCACCTTGTCCAATCGATCAGGTCCGATCGTTCAGGGGCCCAGAATCGGATCCGACAGAGAACCAACATGATTCTGCCCAGATCAGGGGGAGTTGCCATTTGTGAGGTGGACAATCGGACACGGAATCGTCCCGGAATCCGTTGGACAAGGTGGTATGCAGCGATGGATACTCTTAATTGGCCGATTGATCACACCTGCGATTCCCGGCAGAATCGCCGGAATCGATCAGGTGAGTGATCAATTGGCCATGGAATCCGACACGTGTATGGCTAGCTTAAGTCTTACCTCTTGTTTGCCATTAACAAGAATGGCAAACTTCAACCGAAATAAGAAGATTCCCAGATCAATGTTGATCTTCATTTATAAAAAAAAGTCTTGTATACTTTGATTGGCAGGGTCAAGAAATAGTATGGGAAATGAAGGAGTATGGCTTGCCAATAGTGGTCAACATGACCAAACCAAGAATGGTTTATGAAGAGTGTGGTAGGGGGTCATGTTGTTGTTGCAACCATGGGGTTTTGCATGAGTTATATGTTATGGTGTGAGTTATGGTCTTTAGGATGGCATGTGTTATTTACACATCTGTAAATCCTTGACTCTTCTCTAAAAGAAATCTCTATTGCCTTCATGTGTAAAGAGATTAATGTGATTCTAAGAATTCCAAGCAAGTTAACTCCCAACATTCACTGTTCCTTGGTATTTTGGTAGAAGCAGAAAACGCTGACAAAAAGCAGCTCTGACAGAGATAAATCGTGCCCAGTCAGGTTAGATCTTTTGTTTGGCTTGTCTTGGACATCACAGGAGAGAGACGAGAATTCGGTCTACACTTTGCACAATTTCTTTGTAAAAAAAGAAATCTTTTATTTATCCCAATAAATCCCAGCCTGCGGCAATGTGTGGGTGTGTAATAATGGCGCACACGTGCCCAGCCTCCGCTGCCGGTTACACGGGGTCTCTGAGGGACGACTAACCTAGTCAGCTCAGACTGTAAGTCGTGAATTAAGTTTTCCTTTAAATAAATGAAAGTCAGGAAAAAGGAAAAAAAGTTTGTGAAGTTTGTTGAAAGCAGATGTGTCCACAGCAAAAAATATACCATCTTCTGAGATTGTGGGGCTTGCTGGACAAAATGCACTTTGCTATATTTTGTGAGAAAATCTAGAGCAGCCGCACATTTTCCTCTATTGTCATGACTAAGGGACCTCTGAGACCTAACTGACAGAATACCAGAACATCTGTGATCATGAGGTTAGAGACCTAAGTGATCATCTACCCCTTGAGGTAGGTTCAGTCACCAAAGCTAAAACTACAGCAAATTGCTAGAATTTTGGTTATTCCGACTATCATTTCCCACCATCAAGCTACTGATGTATAAAACATAAACTCACCATAGTTGCATATTAACCTACATAATCAAAAATTCAAAACCAAAAAATTCCCTTCCATGCTTCCCCCCAAGACTTAAATGGAGCTTCGCACTGATACTGGAGATCCTTGCCATGAGGACACATTGAAGTCTATAGAGACTCTTGAAGGGAAATAAGAATCACTAAAGAAGAAAATCCAGATGTGACGTCAATGATATCACATCCGGCACCTGGAACGCATAGTTCCTGGTTGTGCTAACCGGATGTGTTACATCCGGGTTTGCGAGCCGGTTTTTCACTGAAAGACCAGTTTCTCTACCCGGTCTTCAGTGAAAACATTCTTCCTGCGGCGGGATCTCGCTGCTAATGATCCCACCGGAGGAAGAATAGAGGGCTCCTTCTCACCGGCGAACAGGGCGGGTCGAACACCCATACTGTCTGCCGGCGAGAAGGAGGGCGAACATGCTTGTTCGCGGCCGAACTGTCTGCCTTGCGGGCAGTTCGGCCATCACTACTCGTCACTATTCCAAATGACCTACCTGGAATGTACCATTAGGGAGGTGTAATTACTTCAGCCCTGCCTATTGTATGTACAAGTGATCTTTCTTTTGGAAACTTGTTCATTATAAGAGCTGGGACCTGGGGCAACAGCATGCCACTCAATGACCCCAACAGCAACATTGACCAACATTGAACATTGACCATGATGAGTCATAAACTTCAGCCCAAAAAAGAGATTTTTGGACCAATCACAATGCGCACCAAGCACAATGGAGCACCTAGCTGTTGAAACAGAGCACCCAAGAAAGATATCCATTATTCAACCGTAGCCTTTGGCAGCAGCCTCAGTTTAGGAATTGATATCTATATTGGTTTGTTTGCGTTGACTTATGAGTTCAATATAGGTAACATTATTCTTCTCATTTTGTACCGAGTACCGGATAATTCGATTATATCCTTTAAGACATCCGTAGAGTTACAAACCTTTCACCTTAATTTGTCCAGTTTTTTGTATCTTTTTTTTTATTTATTCAGCTCCGCACTGAAATTCTTTTGTGTTTTGCTGATTAAAATTGTGTTCCCTGAAAAAAAAAAAGACAATCCAATGTCCTTTCAATCAAGGGCATTGCAGCAGTCTCACTTAAATGACTTAAGGGGACGGACGCAGAAAAAATAGAAAAAAAAAAAGTAAACAGATTTATTTGATTTGATATGGTCTAGTAAAATCAGGACCCGTGCAGCGAAGCATGGAGGAGGTAAGTAGAGAGAAAATTATAGTCTCGCTGCATCATTGCCTCTCTTTCAGAATTTTAATCCAATTCTCTACATTCCGTTTATTTATTTCTTTTTTTCAGCAGTTTTTGGTACTTTTTTTTTAACTCATAATAAAAAGTATAAGTCTCAGGGGATGTTGCACGTTTAAGTTCTGTATGCTATTTACTTGTGTGTGTTTTCTGGTGAACTAAACTTAAATTTGCTTATATGGGCACCTTTAGGATAAGGGGGCTAAAACTGGGGTACCAGGCTTAAATCTCAGCTAGGAAACTATGTGCAAGGCGTTTGTACTTTATCTCCTGTCTGTTTGGGGTGTTTCCTCCCACACATCAAAAACATAGTTGTAGGTAAATTGCCTTCCCCAAAAATTACTGTGACTATGGTAGTGAAATAAGATTGTCAATTCTTCTGGCGGACAGTGAGTGATATGACTATGGTGGGGATATTAGATTCTCAGTTCCTCTGAAGACAGTAAAGGCCCCCACACACGTACTGAGTGGGGACGACAGATGAGCAGTGCTGTTCTCCATCACTGACAGCATCGACGGGCACCCTTTTTTGTGCCGGCCATTCCCCATTGAAACTAACGGCATCGAACATGTCTGTTCTCTGGCTGACCGACCATGTGGATACCACCGATCAGCAGCCGATTTTGCTGCCGACCAACGGCCGCGAGAGCTCACCGGTCTGCGGCAAAACTGGCTTGTTGCATGTGTGGGGCGCTTAACTGATATGACTATGGTGGGGATATTAGATTGTTAACTCCTCTGAGGACAGTTAGTGATATGACTATGGTGGGGTATATGAGATTTTCAACTCCTCTGAGGACAGTCAGTGATATGACTTTGGTGAGGACATTGGATTGTCAACTCCTCTGAGGACAGTAAGTGATATAACTATGGTCAGGATATTAGATTGTCAACTCCTCTGAGGACAGTAAGTGATATGACTACGGTGCGGACTTTAGATTGTTATCTCTTTTGGGAGAGAGTTAGTGATATGACTATATTAGATATATTAGATTGTCAGTTAAGGTGGGCATATACGAGTTGATAGCTGTTCAATTGATGAACCCTGGAATGCAGCATGATGCCGCAATTGATTCTTGTTCAATGCCTTGGATGGGGACCCTTGTGTGACTGAGCAAAGGTGGCTGCAATAGATTCCCAAACAATTGATGATCGCGAATGTGCACGTCGGTCGGTTGCTCGGTAATCGATTGAAAAATTGACCAGTGGAAGGCCACCTTTATTAATATAACTATGGTGGGGATATTCGATTGTCAACTCCTCTGAGGACAGTTACTGTTATGACTATGGGGTGGATATTAGATTGTCATTGCCATACTCTAAAGTTAGTTATATGACTATGGTAGGGGGGTATATTAGATTGTCAACTCCTTTGAGGATAGTTAGTAATATGACTATGGTGGGTATGTAGTGCAACCACACAATCAAGTGTAGGTGCTGTCCTCGTAAAACTATGTCCCATGAGCTCCCTTGCAGGAAGGGTATAAAGCTATGGATCTGTCCAGGGAGGGGCAGTCCAGAGGAGTCCATCCTGATGAGAGAGCAGCAACTGGGCTAGAGAGCTGTGTCCAGGTCAGGTACCCTCCACTACTTGCAAGGGCAAGACAGGGTGGCCACAATTGATGACCCATGCAAATCCTTGATTGAATGGGTATTGTCCCATGAATGGACAGACTTAGTTACATCACTACGATGGGTAGAACCTGAGACTAAAGATTTCTAGAAACAGAGAAGATGGACATGTCCAGAGGTGACACATAGAGCAATGAAAACTTGATAAATGTTCTTTTATCCATCTTTCCCCATATTCTCCTCACTCCAGGATATCCCGGATTGTGTCCCAACAAGGGGTAATTCAATAGCTTCTAACTACCCCATTACAAAAGGTTTACAGGATCTGAAGTGCTAATGAAACACAAGAAGGAGACAAAGATCTCATAATACTAGTTTGCAAAGTGAACCAGCAAGGGAGCCACGTCTACCTCTAAACAGGAAAATATTAGTAACTGATAGGAATTTTGCCCTTCTCATGTGGAGATGAGTATATATTGTGACAGACCGGTGGTCTGTTATGGTGTAAGTGGTCCATATCTAGCAGTGAATGGGTCTGCTGGTGTATCCTAGAAGGAGTCCAGAATAGTGTTGCTCTCCAGTTTTGTTATGTTTTTGGTTACAGGGATCTGGATTCTAGAGTGGGAATGGAAGGAACTGGGTGGGCCTTCCCATTCCACCAAGAAACACCTGCTGGACCCTAATGAAATTAGTCTCCACAAAAGGAGCTGAGACCAGTCAATCATGGTTTCCTGATAAGGTGGGAAGACACTGTGCTGCTGGAGCATTGGATACCAGGGGGCACACAGGGAGTGTGTAGCCCAGGCCGGGAACTTCTAGGGATCAGGCTGTGAAAGCTTTTCCCTGAGTTAAAGTGAAGAGCCTGTGTTGTACCTTTTGCAAGGCAGGAGGCATGGCATTTCCAAAGACGTTTTGTTGATTAACCCCTGCGGGAGTCATTTCTGTTTGGACTTTATGAATAAATACGAGCAGGAGCCCTAAAGAGAAGTCGTATGGTTTACCATGATTGAGAGCTCCCGTTTGAGACTAAATCCCCACAGTATCTAAAGCCAACCAACATGCCTTTGTCACATCTATTCTTGAAGTTGAAGAAGTGGAATATACGTGTTGACAACTACAACATCTCCCTGATAGTGGTTGACACATTTGTAGTGGCCTTACTGAATGAAGCGATGACCCATATTTACCAAATATAAAGTTTCCATAACAATCTTCTATGTCGCATATCAGATAGAAGGAAACCACTTGAAAATGTTGAATGATAACACAATAAAACAGAATGTCATTTTAATATGACCTACATTGTCTATCCACATAAAAAAGAACAAATGAGGCTTTCTGACGAACACACGGGAAGGAAATTACTGCGAAGATTAAAGAAGTCGTATTATATTTCTTCTAAAGGAAGAGAAGCATTCAGATGACTGCGTGGAGGGTGAATTGAATTATTTTTCCTTTCCTCTTTTCTGTTTTGCTTTTGGTGTTTTGTGACTGAAACATGGCTGATTGAAAAGGAAAGCTTTGATTTATTGTTACAGCGAGTTTAGCTCTATCAAACCTCGCACGGTGGGAAAAGATTCCCTAAAATGCTGTAAGAAATTTGATTCCAGACACTCCACATACTTAAAAGTCAAACAAAGTTTTGGATGGATGGCCCAGGGTACGTTTTTCAGCAGATCCTCCAATTCCATTGTGGTTTACTCAATATCTTGCAAAGAAATTTCCTACAGGACTTTATGTTCAGGATAAGGGTTAGTTTCCACTGCGTCAAAATCCGTACGTCAGACGGAGGGATTTTGACGTAGCCCATTATATCAAATGAGCCTGTCCCAACATCAGTCAGTGCAATCCGTTGATCTCGGTTGCGTTAAAATTGACGTAGATCACTACGTCTATGTTGGCGCAACGGAGGACAACGGAGGGGTGTAATCTGTCACTGACGGATGTGTATCCGTCAGTGAAGGACTTTGTTCTGGAGAAAAAAAAAGGGACATCACTTCCTCCTTTTCGCGATTTCCACTTCCGGATTTTGCCGAAAACAACTTCCGCCCACACTCCGTTCTGAGCTTCCTGTCAACCATCTTGGATTCAAACTGAAACAAGAATCAACTGTTCTGAGGTCAGTACTGCTTCTTGTGCAGGGGGGCACATGGGTGCATGATGTTTGGGGGGTCTGATCTGAGGTCTGAAACGTTGTCTCAGCATGGAGGAGCACTGATCTGAGGTCTGCACTGCTCCTTGTGCAGGGCGGCACATGGGTGCCTGATTTCCTGTATGTCCTGACGGATGCACTGACGGATGCACCCTTCCGTTGACGGAGGGACCTTGACGGATTGAAAAACGTCATGGAAACAAGCCCTAAGGGTCAAACTTTCACCAGCGAATTAACTTTACATAGGTGCACTATCAAGAACAAGAAAACAGATGTCCCCGTGGGAGCTCATTTTTGCAGCACAGGCCACAGCATAAAGAATCTCAGGGTACTGAAGGGGGATTAAACATCACAGAGGGCTGGAATAGTAATGCGCATTTATTCAAAAATATAGTTCTCTTAGAAATATCTATGTTAGCAGTATTTATTTGCTGCTCAATTCTATGGAATTTTAACTGCTGAATCTCTTCATTGGTATTACCTAGGGACCCCACCAGTAAGCTTAGTCTACACTGCATAGAAATCCCAGTGTCTTACTTAAGGATAAGGAATGGGCACTAGTGTTGAGCTCGAATAGCGAATTTAGTCAACGAATATTGTCCATTTGAGAATTCTCAAACTTGGTGAAAATGAGCAAATTCGATTATTCGCTATATTATGCCCTTGGAAGCTTATGGGCATGCATGGGGAAATAAATACCACATGTGACCATTCATTTTAAAGATAATCGCGGTGCTATTATAATTGAGATTTTATTTTCCCAATGCATGACAATAATTTACGAATATTGCATGGAATATTAGTAGAATTATTCAAGAAATATTGCAAATTTGAATATTGCCTATGCCGCTCATCACTTTTAGGCATTAGGCAAGCATGGGCAATTTTTCTCCACAGGAGCATTATTTCTGCTGTGGACATGGACACATTTACAGATGCATTTTTCATGCATTTTTAAGGCTTTCATTTGTTTTCAACAGAATTATCATCAACAACAGGTGTCTTGCTTCCACAAGAGTCCATGGGCATGCATCAGCACTAAAGAAATGTGACAATAATGCCAAATTGTAACAAAGGCTATGTCTCCATGGTGATATCAGATCGTATGCACCCCCTGACTAAGTGCTTTCCTTGGCGGGATGCCAACGGAGCCGATCCACATTACCTTCCTACCGCACTGGCTGTTCTCACAACGTTCTGCCGTCCGAAGGTTGACATACTGCATGGAGTCATACCCTAAGGGCTTGCTTCCACTTTAGCGATCGGTAGATCGTGCCCATACGTGCGGCCTGCTATTTAAAACGCGGCTTACTGATCGCAGCCATAGAGATAAATGGGCGTGGTTACAAATTGCATCTACATACATTGATTCTTAACTGCACCCATAGGGAGTGAATGGGCTCCATCAATGGATAGAGACGCAATTTTTAACAGCGTCCATTTATCTCTAAGGCCGCGATCAGTAAGCCTCGTTTTAAATCTTAGCCCCAGAGATGAATGGACGCTGTTAAAAATTGCGTCTCCATCCATTGTTTCTTAACCGTGCCTATTACTGGGAGGGGTGGGACAGGACATCTTGCCACACCCCACTTCCTGCCTGCAGGTCCATGCCGTGGTTTGAATCGTGGAAGACCACAGGAGATAGCTGGGTGCTAGCGATCTCCCGGGACGTCACTATTCAAACTGCAGGAGGACGCAGAAGTGGAAACATGCCCTAAAGCCCCCCATACACCTTTAGATCACTTCATACAATTTCTATTAAATCTACCAACAACCATGTACTATATTGGCCTTCCTGATAGAATACATAGGGATTGGAAGGTATATATCACTGCTATGTAGTGCCGGGTCCTCCCTGATAGAATACATAGTAATTGGAAGGTTTAGAAAGGTCCTCATATTACATGGTTTTGGTAGAAGAAAAATTGATTGAACAGGAATTGTATGGTAAGATTGTATGGTATATGGGGGCCCAAAGGTGCACAGACAGCAACTAATTCTGCCATTGATGCGTACTCCATATCTTGATTGCTTTGGAGATACATTTGGTGAAAATACATTTTTAATTAGGGATTGCAGAATAATAATAATAATAGAAGATGTATAATATTAGTATGTAGATGTAGTTCATCTTTCGGTGTTTTCACCCAAGAATGACAGACGGTCCTTTAGTGAAACTAGTAGACACCATGTAAATGAAACCTGACTACAAACTTTACATTCAGGCTGAGCACACTTAGGTGCCCTGAAAGCCTTGAACCACAAGATGATAAATAAGGAGCATTTCATTGATCTCATTTAACCCTTACATACACCACAGTAGGCGCCATAAATCCTCCACATTTATCTACTCTCATCCATCTCCTACAAAATGAAGCGCATCCCAAGAAAAAAAACGAGGTTCCTGTCTAGACTATTTAATCCAGAGTAATCTAGTTAGCACATGGCGCAGTAACTAATCAAAAGTTTCGCATTTTTGTTTCCTAATTCAGTTTCCGGATACTTTTTGATACAATTAAACAAGCCGGGCCGCCTTGATTAAGATCGGCTTTGAAGTCATTTTTATCAGCCTCAAATCAAATTACAGCGACACAATTAGATAAAGAGAAGCGACAATTGAAATGCATGCAAGCATGTAAGTAAGGTTTTGGAGGGAGGAAAAGATACTGGGATAATGACATGGGACATTATGGAGGAAGCTCTGTCCTATGGATTCAGAAAACAAAATGGAAAAGCGCTAATTGCTTTGTGGTTTATTTTTATTTTTTTTATATTCTTATAAAAAAATTTGCAATACAAAACAATAGACAATACATGAAAAAATACATGTAGAGAATAACTTCAATTATCAACATAAAAACCCTAACAGAGTCCACAACGGTGTGTACAGAATAAAGATAAAGACATACAGTAGAAACACAAGATGATATGAAATGGAATGGGGGTTGCGATGTTGCAATAAAGATCGGTTTTAGATGGCTATCTCCAGATAGGGGATTCACAGGTCCAAGCAATCGGTTTTGACATGCGACCGATATGGCAGGGTGCCATATTTTTTGGACCATAAGACGCACCGGACCATAAGACGCACCCAGTTTTTAGGGCAGGAAAACCAGAAAAAAAAAACATTTAATAAGTTTTCACATCAGTTGGGTTAATGCAATGAATTCAGTGAATGCAATATTAAATTTAGCCAGAAGGTGTCACTAGCAGCAGTACATTCTCAGACTCAGCGTCATACTCTGCACGGGCCGATTGTGTACAGATGTTTTGGCCGATTGACCACATATGGTGATGTCTTCACACACGGTCAAAACATTGGGTAATAATCTATATGTGTATAGGCTTTAGATAGTTATACAGTTTCAACCTAATGTGTTTCTTTTCAAGTTAATTGCAGAAACATGAAGGTTGTAGATGGCCCAGTGGACATCTAAGGTGCATTGGGTTCCCATGTAGGGTGGCCTTCTAGATCATCCAGTGCTCGTTGGCCAAAAAAATCAGTTTTTAGATTCTATCTGTCATTTCAACTGCAAGTTTTAATCTGACTTCTTTTCATGGATATGAGAACTTCAATTACAATTAAGCCTTGTGTGCTAAAATAAACCCTGAATTCTGGCAGAGACTATTCTCTACAATCTTGGTGATCTGCTCTCGTTGTGGCGTGCGCTCTGTTTTAGGATCTGGGCTCAGCTGAGATTCGCTTTTTGCTGATGTAGACACAAAGACCAAATTAGCAGCTGCAATCAGCACAAATCTATCAGTGGCTTTGGGGATGTCATCTGTTTTCATTTTTTCTGTTCTCTTGCTATTAATTCATCCATCAAACAACGCCACGTACAGCCAGAACGGAGCTGCCTCTCACAAAACTGTCTGTGCAAGTCCAGCCATTCCCCCAATTTACATGTAAATGGAGCTTTACGAAATATTATTCTGCCAAAGCCTGACGCTCATGAAATAAAGCGATTCCATTTACTTCCTTTTTATGTTCACATGTGTACGATTTAGAAAATATAATGGTCATCTCCAATGCTGAGAACATCATGACATGAACTTGGTTCATTAATATGTAATTGTGGACTGAGCAGGCTTTTCTAGAGCTTCTGCAAGGGAATAATGTAGATCCAATGACCACGTTTTGACTTGTGGGCCACAATGGGTTTTATAATGTGACATAGGGGCCGGGCCAAGAACTGGCATAGGGGTCCTAAGCACTTGTAGCTAGGACAGGATATTTAAAAAAAGAAAATATGTTATAAAAATGTATAAATAGAAGCTTTTGATAGAGAAGTTTAAACACTCTATTGCAGCAAACTATGGCCTCTAGGAAACAATCCAAACAATTATCCTGGGTGTAATGAGGGTATTGAGAGGAGCCAGAGCGTCTTGGCACCAAGGTGACAAAGGGCCAAATTAAAAGACTAAAGGGCTGGTTTGGGCCAACGGGCCTTAAGCTGGCCATACACCTTTAGATCTCTCTGTCAGATATCCTTAAGATCCATCAACAACTATGAAGTATAGGGTCCTCTGTGATTGATTGTTTAGAAAGTCTCACATATTACATGGTTTTGGTAAAACAAAAGGAGATCTAAAGGTAATCTTACAGAGAAATGGGAACCCTTAAACAGGGTACAGATGTGGAGATATGGGTCAAATCGATGTCTATCTGACCCATATAAATTGCCCCCAACACTGTTTTCGAGTGGGACAAATAAATCTCGCTCGAAAACAGCCTTATCGGACATGACCGTTAATATGGCGATGTCCGATGCTTTTCCTGGCTCTCAAGGCAAAGCTCAGCTGAGGAGGAGGAGCCGGGGAGAGGCAGTTCATGCTCTCCCCGGATCTCCAATATCTGACAGCAGCGCGATGACGTCATCACGCTGCTGCAGGGTACATCGGACGACTTGAATATCGAGCTGTCTGTACCCTGCTTTAGTTTGCCCACGTCCTAGGTGGTCTATTTTAACCTCCCTAGCGGTCAGCCCATACTGACCTCCCCTCCTCACATCCCTGAGGTCATTGATGGCACCAGGAATGTGAGGAGGAAAAATTTTTACAATTGTCAAGTTCACCGATGTAGAGCATCATCATGGACTTGCCAGGCAAAGGTAAGTAACCTCAAGTGTAGCTCTGAGTGAGTTTGGTGTGTAAACCAACCTTATCTTAAGCTACTCTTGGCTAGATCCCTAGGGAGGTTAAAGTCGTCCAATCCTAATCTTCTTGGATCCACACACGTTTTTGAATTTCTATAATAGACAGTTTTCAATGGGTAAGGAATTATTTATAAAGAGTTAAAAAAAATAATCAAACAAGTACAGCCCATTTGGTCCTCATTTGGCCACCGCGCTTCACTTGTATGAAACATAATCATAGAGACTCTATGATTATGCTTCATACAAGTGAAACGTGTCAGAGGGGGTGATCCCTGGAGGGACCCTGTCTGTATTATATTTGTGTAATGATGTATCAATAAAGCTGAAGAATTTATAAGGAATCCAGAGTGTGGACTGTTGCTACTTTACACCTTGGTCTTCTCATTAAGGTACCCATACATGGCTCAATTATCTGTACATAAGGTATGCGTTCGAGGTTATCGATCATTCGGTAATTGAATGCTGTCCTCCTTAAACTATCAATTCCATTCAAACGAAATGTTAATGTCAACACCCTCGATACCCAACCAAAGTACCGGGCAGGGATTGATCACCTAAAGTGGTGCCCATCAATTCGACAAATGATCTTGAACGATCATTTACCCATTTTGGAATAAGCATACCCCAATTGATCATTAGGGAATGTATGAGTGTATGGCTAGCTTTAGATTGGTTGGTGGTCTGTCATGGTGTAAGTGGTCCATATCCGGCAGGGTCTGCTGGTGTATCCTGGAAGGAATTCAGAATAGTGTTGGAGAGCAACAGTAGGTTGCTGCCCAGTTTTGTTATGTTTTAGGTTACAGGGATCTGGATTCTGGAGTGGGAATGGAAGGAACTGGGTGGGCATTCCCACTCCACCAAGATACACCTGCTGGACCCTAATGAGATTGCCAGGTGTGTCTCCACACCTTGAGACCAGTAAGTCAGGGCTTCCTGATGAGGTGGGGGAGACACTGTGCTGCTGGAGCAGCGGATACCAGGGGGCACACGGGGAGTGTGTAGCACAGGCTGGGGACTTCTAGGTGCCAGGCTATGATAGCTTTTTCCTGAGCTAAAGTGAAGAGCCTGTGTTGGACCTTGTGCAAGAGGTTTGGCACAGACAAAGACATTTGTGTTGTTGAATAACCCCTGAGAGGGTCATTTCTGTTGGGAGTGTATGAATAAATACGGGCAGGAGCCCTAAAGAGAACCTGTCGTGATTGAAAGCTCCCGTTTAAGGCTGAATCCCCACAATCTGTTAAAGAAAGTTGAGAAAATAGACATTGTGATCTTGATGTCGTCGTCATTGTACCATAGATCTAGACCGCATGCCAACGTAGTATATCCATGGCATGGAACGAGTTACAGAATCGTTTCGCCAGACCTCGGCGAATGTTAAGAACTTGATCTCGGATGTGGAATTTTCCGCCAGCTGACTAATTAAGTATTATTTTACGTCGGGAGCTTTCTCCACAAAATACACATCATATAATCGCTGGAGCCCTGTCACAACAACAGGGTAGAAAATGGAACTAAGTACTGTGATTGCGAGTATACTGATAATTATGTTTAATTAAATATACACGTACACCCACAGAGGACAACGACTTAATGTATAGCCGCTATGGCTGTTTTAGTAATAGCGGCTATAGATAGCAGAGCGGATGTTGGGAGAGATAACAATTGCACGGTAGTAATGAAAGTACCAGATATAGCTGTTGTGTCTCTAGAAAGTTCTTACATAGAGTTTATCAATGTTGAGTTGTTGCCATGATATCTGCAGCAAAGTTATCTGAAGTTTAAGACTCATATATCTCCTTTGGGCAGTTGCCCTTGGAAAGTGGGGAGGAGAGGACATAAGACATGCCCTATATACTTGGGTATAAGCCGAATTTTTCAGCCCAAAAAATGGGCAGAAAATGCTCCCCTCCGCTTATACAAACGTGATGGCGTCACTACTCGGCTGGCACCCTTTGTGTGCCGGCCATTAGCTTCAATGAAGACGCCGGTCTTCATTGAAGTTAAAGGCATCGGCTTCCATCGGCCAGAGATTATCGGACATGTCCGTTCTTTGGCTGGCCTAGCTGTGGGGCGACAGAGATCTCTCGGCCCATGTGGGCACATGCCGATAAGCGGCCGATTTTTTCGCTGACCGACGGCGTGAGCGCGCACGCCTGTCGCTCAGGTGAAAAATCTGCTGCTTATCGGCATGTGTATGCCAGGCATTAGCTGAGTTACCATGCTGAATTTCAGGCAGGCAGCTTCCCTCTTCAGCTGCATATCTTTGCTCTCCCTGATTGCCGACTAACAGCTGATCGATATAAACAAACTCCACACTGCCACCTGGTGGCCGGTTACTAGTTCAAATACAATTCAATTCAAATAATAATAATAATCCTGTGTTCTCTTTAATTTATTGATGATGTGGCACTAAGATGAATCCTGTGTGATTAATTCCTAGGGGCTATGGTGCTTTCTCGATATTTTTCTCATTTAGAAAACTCCACTATCTGACTTTGCATTTCCCACTGTCCGCATATACTCGAGTCAATGCGTTTTTCCAGTTTTTGTAGATAAAATTAGGTACCTCAGCTCATACTCGGGTCGGCTTATACTTGAGTATATACAGTAATTAAAGCTGAAGTTGTATGACACCTACTTAGGTTTCTCCTTCCACCCCAAATCAACAGCTTGTTAATCTGTCCATTTTTATTATATTACTTATTTGGAGACCCAGTGATATCATTACTGTGTGTCTGGGCTTCAGGTAGCTCATGGCTGTTGGAAGAAGCCTTGAGGGTGTTGTACATAGCTTTTTATAGGAATCTATGGTAATAGCCAAATGTTATGCTAAGCCTCCATGATCGATAAAATGAAATACATGAAAGTGAAAAGACAGGAAAAGACAGAAGGTTCCTTTCTGCTTTGAGAATAGAAGTGAGATCATAAAAAAGGGAATATCAGCAATTGGCCTACATGGGGTAGAATAATGACCCCTTGTGATCTGGAAACGGCAATGGACTTGGACATAGGATTGGCGAGGATAGGCAAGTATAAGGTAAGACAAAGAAAAAAAAACCAGTATGGGTTATAGGAGAGTCAGAGGTAACTTTCCACTTTAGATATGGAAAGAAGGTCAAGTTTTATGTTTCTCTTTTTGAACTACATCTAAAAAACAGGGTGCTGTACATAGCTTTATAAATATAGGGATATCTATATAGTTATAGGGGATCTATAGTTATAGTAAAATGTTATGATAACAAATTGATTCATAAAATAAATAAAAATTAAAAGACAGGGAACTAGGACTAGGAAGGAAATGACTAGGGTATCCTAATGCCCAATAGCCAGGAAATTAGGTGGACTCTATTATTAAAATTCTCCCATTTGTACCCTTTAACATTAACTGTGAAGAAGTAATATTTAGTGTTAGGTCAGAGGTTTGGAACCAGGGTTTAGAGTTACCCCTAAAAAGAAGAAATACTTACCTTTCCTGCCTTCTCGCTCCCTTAGTTTACGGTCTTCCAGTCTTCAAGATTAAGGAGACTCTTCCGGTCTCACTCCATCCACTAATCCGGATCTGAAACTGGTGACGCTCTGCCTCTCTGCGTCACTCGATTTAGATGTGGCGGCCAGAGGGCACATGAGAACATGGATATGTAGACGCCAGAAGTGACGTCTACCCTCCCATGTTCCATTGGAGCTGCTTAAGTCTGGCAGATGGTAAAGTTAGGGTTCCCAGCAGTTGATCATCACTCTGTTCCTTGTTCTGCACTGTGCTTATATAATGTTCACAATCCCTATTTATTGTCCAGAAGGAGGTTCCTTTCAGCTTTGAGAATAAAAGTGACATTGTGAAGAGAAGTATATCGATTAGCGATTGGCCAGCATGGCGTAGAGTACTGATTCCTTGTGTTCTGGAAACAGCAATGGCGATGGACTTGGACATAGGATTGGTAAGGATAGGCAAGTCTAAAGCCCCCCATACACCTTACAATATTTCCATACAATTTCTGTACAATCAAATTGTGTTCTACCAAAACCATGTAATATGAGGACCTTTCTAAACCTTCCAATCACTATGTACTCTATCAGGGAGGACCCAGCACTACATAGCAGTGATCTATACCTTCCAATCACTATGTATTGTATTGGGGAGGACCAGGCAATACATAACAGTGATCTATACCTTCCAATCACTATGTATTCTATCAGGGAGGAGCGGTCACTACATAGCAGTGATATATACCTTTCAATCACTATGTATTCTATCAGGGAGGACCC
>CM070032.1:226330635-226344279 GCA_036250615.1 Ptychadena robeensis | reverse complement strand
TTGGTAGATCTAAAGGAAATTGTATGGAGTGATCTAAAGGTGTATGGGGGGCTTTAGTAATAACTTAAGGAATGTTCTTAAACCACGTTTCTTCATATCAATATGTAGCGCTACCTTTGCCATTTTCAAAACTGCTTTAAGACACTTATCTTTGATCTTCTGCAAATTAGCCGTGATTAATCTCTTCCATTTCCCCACCCAAGAAAGAAACTTACGGAAGAACTTAAAATGCAAATGCAATTTTCCTCAAAACGTAATTCACGGCACCATTAGCTCCCTGATATTTTTACCGCACATTATCAAGGTTATTACAGACTGCTATAACTGCGGCAGTAAAAAAAAAAAGTCACCTTTTCCTGCGCAGTCCATTGTGTGTCCTTCTACCTAGTGGATAGTTCGTAAAATTAAACATTTTCAAAGCAGCTGCCCACTTCTCCTGTCTGAGAGTTAGCTTTGTGAGTTTTAAGCTAGACACACACGGGTAGATTTGTAAAAAGATTAAAGTACAATCAATCATCCAACCAATGTGCGCGGTCACTAGAGATGGTCACATTTTTCGACTTGCTAATTTTCAGAGCTGATTGCAAAGCCCCTGAACATGGTATCATCGCCAAACTTGCTGGAGATGTAAAGAAGGGGGGACATTTGAAAGAAAAAAGTATGTCTCTAACACAAATAGTTTTTGAATAAATTAAGTTCAAAATTAAAGTCGAATTTCCGAATTTTCTGAATTTTTGACATTGTGACTTGATTTTGAACTTAATTTGTGCAAGAACTATTTGTGTTAGATAGTGATGGCCGAACTTTGGCCGTGTCCGTCCGCGAACGGGCGGAGCGGACTTTTAAAAAAGTCCGCCGTCTGCCCGTTTGCGGACAGACTCAAATTCCCCGCCTCTAGGCGGGGAATTTGAATCGGAAAACCCGGATGTGACATCAGTGACGTTACATCCGGCACCTGGAACGCATAGTTCCTGGTTGTGCTAATCGGATGTTACGTCACTGATGTCACATCCGGGTTTCACAAGCCGGTTTTCACTGAAAGACCGGGTCCTCTACCCGGTCTTCAGTGAAATATTCTTCCTGCGGCGGGATCTCGCTGCTTCTGATCCCACCGGAGGAAGAATAGAGGGCTCCTTCTTGCCGGCGAACAGGGCGGGACGAACACCCGTACTGTCCGCCGGTGAGAAGGAGGGCGAACATGCCTTGCGGGCAGTTCGGCCATCACTAGTGTTAGAGACATGCTTTTTTCTTATAAATGTTTCTCCAACCCTTCTCTACATCTCCAGCAAGTTTGGTGATGATACCATGTTCAGGGGCTTTGCAATTAACTCGAAATCGTTGAATTTCTGAAATAAAATTCAACCATCTCTAGCGGTCACAGTGATTGATTGTACTCTAATCTCCTTACAATCCTACCTGTGTGTGCCTTCCTTCGGGCGGGATCAATAGAGCCCGCTCGAAGAACCTCGATTGAACGGGTTTCCAATATGTTGGAAAACCCTGTTCAATCTCCAATACTTTACATGAACAAGAACCTACATGTAAAGTATAGGAAAAGCCGGCTCTTCCTTCTTCACAAAGCCTGGGCTCATTCAGATCTGACAGCCGGCTGTGTGAAGGGGGAGGAGTCAGCATTCTTCATCCGGCTGCTGTACGGGGAGAGAGGCTGGATAGATTTGTGTTCAGCTTCCAGTGTGTTCGGACTCACACGCTGGAAGCTGGAGAGAACTCTGCCAGCTGGAGGTCTTCATTGAAAGGGAAGCGATGTGCCCATTGATTTCGGTTCAATTGATCCCCGATCAATCACAGCATGGTGACGGGGGTTGATTGCACGGGAATTTACCCGTGTATGGCTAGCTTAAGAAGGAAAACTTGGTAAACTGAAAAAGTAGTAAGCCATATATAAACTGTGGCATGTGAACTTCCATGGGCCAGTGTACAGGTTGGCCTCTGGAACTGAAGGACATGGAACCAGGGGCGTCACTAGGGTGGCCAACATTGAGTGACACCCCAGCTGCATCAGAATAGAGGAAAAGACCTCCCACTCTTTCTGTACCCAAGTCTCGGCTTCCAGCACGCCCCAGGTGATAGATTGGCAGGGCCATCTCTCCTGCTAAGTTGAATATGCATGTGCATAGGACCTCGGTGGTCCCCAGTGCCCTCCCTCGCATGCATATCCCGCACCCTTCCTCCCTGACATGGATGCCCTCCCTCCCTGTGCAGATCTGAACAGCTGCCGACTGGGAGGGGAGGGAGGTGCTGGAGGGGGAAGAAGAGCTCCTCCTGAGCATTGTGTTCTTCCCACCGCCAACTGGTGCTAAGCTCCTCTCTGCCCAAAGAGACATCGGACCAGGGTGGCAGCTACTGCTGTGTAGTGTTGAGCGTGAAAATTCGGATCCCAAATTTTATTGTGAATATCGGTACTTCTACTAATTGCCTACGCTGCTCATCACTACCAAATCACTATTTATCTAACCTCCGTAGCATTTGAGATGAACCCAGTTCGACCACTGTTTGAGTTCGTCCCCAAGCGCTAACGGAGTGTGTCTGGAAAACCCGGCATACCCCTGGAAAATTGCATTTTCGGGGGTTCCAGAACCACGGGGGAAGGGTGGGGCGCCACAGACCTCCATGTTAATGTAGAATGTCGGTCATTGATGATAGCGGTAGGGGTGTGGAAAGGGGCGGGGGAGGCAAATTTAAGTAAAGCACTCTGCTGCGATCGCCCATACTGCGCGGTTAAAAGCAGCACAGGCCGAACGCTAGTGCGGTTAAAGGGATGGGAGTATTCCAAATAAACAGTACTGAAACTGCAATGTTAGGCCATGTCTCCACTACGTTTGGTGATCCGTGACACCTTTTTATTTTATTATTATTATTTATTTATATAGGTCCAGCATATTACGCAGCACTGTACAATACATTAGAGATGAGACACCAACATTAAGCGCAGTGCTTGGCTGGGAGTGGATTATATACACTGTACCTGCCCGGTGAATGCTCTGTTCAGACATCCACCGATGCAGGGGTTAACGTACTGCACTGGCGAATTGGCTCAGCACCGTGAGAACAGAGCCTCCACTGAGCAGGTAAAGTCTATGTGCTCCATTGGGACCCCTGCTAAGCACTGCGCTTAACGTACGGGTCCCCGACGGATGTGGAGACTAGAGATGGTCGAATTTTTTTTCAAACGTTTTTTATACCATTTCAAGTTAATCGCAAAGCCCATAAACATAGTATCATCACCAAACTTGCTGGAGGTGTAGAGAAGGGTTAGGGGTATACTGCAAAACAAAAAGTATGTCTCTAACGCAAACAGATTTTGCATAAATTAAGTTCAAAGACAGGTAAAAATGTCAAAAATTGGAATTTCGACGATTTTAAACTTAATTTATGCAAAAACTACACGTGCCAGAGCAAAACCTTTTTTTCCCCAATGTTCCCCTAACCCTTCACTACATCTCCAGCAATTTTGGTGATGATGCCATTTTCAGAGGCTTCGCAATAAGCTCACAAATTTAGCAAGTCGAAAAATTCGACCATCTCTAGTGGAGACATAGCCTAAATGATTAGGATACACATACAGTATCTACAGATATATTTTTGTAAATATTCATTTGAAATAAAACAAGGAAGAGATATCAACAAATCGCATCATTTAATAAAGTCCCGTGTCTCCCAATCATGTGACTTTTTTCAAAATTTTTCGGATCTTTTTGATCATTGATTTTCTCCATTTTCGCCCAGGAATATGAAAAAATGAGTTTTCTTGGTCTATTCTAATCCAATATTCTCATACTTTGTGACATCTGCTCATTTAGTGAGTATTATATCCTACAACAGGGTGCGTGTCCTGATCAAATCAGCAATTTAATTAACTCAGCAGCGAGAGGGTCAGCGGAGTGCAGGTTCCAGACTTTAATAACGTTACATTAGCATTGTCTTCATTTAAAGGAGACGATTCGGGAACGCGACATTGAGAGACGTCCAGGAGTGAACTGCTGATGCTGAAAGACATCTCAGTGACCAGGACAGGACTACTACCTCTGGTTATATGATTTTTTTTAATGTGCCGTTTCCTAGAATGTGTTCATTGAGAATGTAATGTGCTCAGAGGGAATGTTTGTCAAACCTTCCTTTACTGTCAATGGTCTTGGGTCCAAGAAGTCACCATAGTGTAATTGGAAGCTGAGGCTGCCCACTTCCTCTAGTGATGAGCAGCAGAGGCAATATGTGTATTTGTAAAATATACAAAAAATATTTACACTTTTCAGTCCCGCCCATCCTTTGTTTAAAGGGATTTGAGGGTGGCAAGGGGATTTTTAAGGCATTAAACTGAACTACAGGGTGAGCCCTTTAAATGGATACACCTTAATAAAATGGGAATGGTTGGTGATATTAACTTCCTGGTTGTGACACATTAGTTTATGTGAGGGGGGAAACTTTTCAAGATGGGTGGTGACAATGGCGGCCATTTTGAATCCAACTTTTGTTTTTAGTGTAAGCTTGTAAAAAAACTCATGAAAGAATAATGTTATGTTAAAACAAAGCACACCATTGTTTTTCTTGTGAAATTCCCAATAAGTTTGATGTGTCGCATGACCCTCTTCCTATTGAAAAAACAAAAGTTGGATTCAAAATGGCCGGTTTCAAAATGGCCGCCAGGGTTACCACCCATCTTGAAAAGTTTCCCCCCCTCACATATACTAATGTGCCACAAACAGGAAGTTAATATCACCAACCATTCCCATTTTTTAAGGTGTATCCATATAAATGGCCCACCCTTTATATACCACATATACCATTCATTTTGAAGGTTATTGCAATGCCATTACAATAGGTGATGGCCGAACTTCAGCCAGGTCAATCCATGAACAGGCGGATCAGACTTTTAAAAAAGTCTCATGTTCGCAGGAAGTTTCAATTTCCAAGCCTGTATCTGAAATCAAATCGAAGTCGACATCACTGACGTGACTCAATCCGGATGTGACGTTACTTCCGGTTTAAGGCGGTTTTCTTTCAAGAGAGACCGGCTTCTCTCTGTGGTCTCTCCTGAAAGAATTCTTCCACTGGCTGGATCGTTCTGCTCCTGATCTGGCCAGCGGAAGAATAATAACCTTCCCGCCGGTGAACAGGGTGGGTCAAACACCCATACTGTTCGCAGGGGAAAGAAAAAGCGAAAGCATGGAGGACAGTTCGGCCATTACGAAATACCACATGTGACCATTCATTTTGAAGATAATTGCACTGCGATTATATTTGAGAATATTTTAATTTCTCAATCCATGGTCATACACTCGAACTGTCAATATTCCTGAATATGGAAAGAGTATATGAGTAGAATCACTCGAGAAATATGGCAAATTCTAATATTGCCTATATCGCTCATCACTACTGCAGGCATGTGTGGCTCCTTGAAGAACCTGCATTGCCTGTTAGTAGTGACAGTAGGTCTGTCCGCCAACGGGCGGATCGGACTTTTAAAGAAGTCCGCCGTCCGCCTATTCGCGGACAGATTCAAATTTGAATCGGAAAACCCGGAGGTGACATCAGTGACGTCACATCTGGTCCCTGGAACGCATAGTTCCTGGTTAAGGGAGCCGGATGTGACATCACTGACGTCACTTCCTGTTCCCAAGCCGGTTTTTCACTAGGAGACCGGCTTCATGCCCTTGTGGGCAGTTCGGCCATCACTACCTGTTAGCTACTAGAGATGGTCGAATAAAAAAATAAAAAAATCAACCATTTTGACAATTTTGAGTTAATTTCAAAGCCCCTGAACATGGGAAGGGTTGGGAGTATTCTCCAAAAAAAAGTATGTCTCTAACACGAATCGTTTTTGCACAAATTAAGTTCAAAGTCAAGTCAAAATTTCGAAAATCGGAATTTCGACGTAGTTTTTTAACTTAATTTATGCAAAAACTACATGTGCTAGAGCAAAATGTTTTTCTTACAATGTTTCCACAACCCTTCTCTATATCTCCAGCAAGTTTGGTGATGATACCATGTTCAGAGGCTTTGCAATCAGCTCACAAAGTAAGCAAGTCGAAAAATTCGACCATCTCCATTAGCTACTCTCTCTGCGTCAGCAATGGAGACGCGATGGTTAATAGGATGTATTTGTAGATGTAAACACTTCAGCCACTACACAATAAATGGCGGTGTATACTAAAGCTCTTTTAAAGCACGGGGAAAATGTTTATATTGCGAGATAGTTTATACAATTTCAGAGCTGCGTTATGAAGTCTCCGAAGCTTCTCTGCTGATGACAGCAATGCGTTGGAATATTTCCTATATACCGTGCAGAGACGTCGAGGTAAATCTGCGCTTATTATCCTCAATTTTGAGAAATGCAGATGCTTTCATCTGCGAAGGGGCTCTGTCCATTTTCTCTAAGTGGCTATCCGGGAGCCTCGTCAGTGGCACTCCCTCGGATTCAGGGCACAAGGCACTTCTAAATCGAGAGCCAGCTGCCTGCCAGATGGGGCACAATCTGCCGCTTTATTTTGGCCATGTCACGCTCGCCTCTCGCAGATCCTCGCCACCGACCTCCGGGACCTTTGGGGTCAGACCTGGAATACATTGCAGCACCCTAAATTGTTTAATGACCATGTGTTGGATATAATGAAGGTAGATTGGAACAAGCTGTACTCTAATGTACGGAACATACGCGCTCCTGTGTGAGATTCTTTTTTTCTCTCTTCTTGCCAAGAAGGCGGCCATTTTTCGCCTGCAGAAACATCAGATTTCTGACTTGTGGCCGCACGCTCAGCAGTTTGAATATTCACGGTGGTTGTTAAAAGAGAAATAAGTAAAAAGATTGCCCAAGGAACTTGTCAATCTGTGAACTGTTGATGCCAAATAACAATATTATAATTTATTTTTTGTTATGGTCTATTGAAGAATATTTTAAATTCTAAGGAAAGCACAATGCATTGCGCTCTCAATACGTGCAAGTGCCGATTTGCGCAATAAAGGTAATAAATTACCCTGCACACATCAGCACTTGTACATGCGTATACAGCTCCAGCACAACTGACCAGGCCCGCTCAGTCAGGTTGGCGTGCCCACTCAATTAGGGCCCCCTATGTATGCAAGCGTCTGTCCAAGACGTAGGCATTCCACCCTGATTGCCTGCCCGTGCACGGCCACTCCTGGCTCTCTCGCACAGACCCTGTAGCGCATAATGTAAACGGAATGCATGGTGCTTTCCCCAAATATTCACATTTACGAAGATATAGCACTATATTTAAGATTTTCGCAATAAAACGATATTTGGAATATAACATATTTTTTGGTCGAAATTTGGATTAAGAATTTTGTGGCCAATTTTCAACTTTCATTCAAAATCTGCAAGCATGCAAGGAGCATTTGTCAAGGACAAACTGTGACTAGTGATGGCTGAACTGTCCACAAGTAGAGATGAGAGGCATAGGCAATATTAGAATTTGCGATATTTTACGCATAATTCTACTAATTCAAAATTCATGAATATTCGTGAATAATTATAATCAACTCGCTATTACCTTCAAAATGAATGGTCACATTGGCTTTTTATTTTTGCATTGCGAATATATATTTGCAATCCATGGCCATAAGCTTCCCAATGCGGAATATCGCAAAATTGCTAAATTGCAAATATCTGAGAATTTTTGCTAATTCTCGAATAGCCAATATTCGCTGAATAAGTTCGCAATTCGAATATTCGAGCTCAACACTATCCACAAGACAGTTTGCTTTTCTTCCCCCGGTGAACAGTATGGGTGTCCGACCCACCCTATTCACTGGTGGGAAGAAGGTAACTATTCTTCCGCTGGCCGGATTAGGAGCAGAAAGATCCAGCCAGTGGAAGAATTCTTTCACCAGAGACCGCAGAGAGAACCCGGTCTCCAGTAAAAGAAAACCGCCTTAAACTGGAAGTGACGTCAGTGACATCATGTCCGGAGATCAAAACCGCAAACTGTGTGTTCCAGGTACCGGAAGTGACGTTAGTAATGTAATTTCCACTTTTTCAGATTTAAATTCCCCTCTTAAAGGCGGGGAAATTGAATCTACTGAGAACAGACGGACATCTGACTTTTTGACGGACCTGGGCAAAGTTCGGCCATCACTAACTGTGACCATACTGGGATTGGGCATAAAGCCAAGAAGGTTAAAAAACAACATGACTGTAGATTTGATAAATATTTTATAGACCTGGGGAAATGTAGTGTAATGTAAATGATGATAATTTTGATCCCGGAGTTGACGAGCATTTTGAGTTACATTCAGATCCCAGAAACTCCTCATGTTGTCCTTCATACGTCTGCAAATCACACAATGAACTTCCTGATATTTATGTTTCCATTTTCTGGATTAGTCCCTTTAAGTCACACTCTCATTTTTATTTTTTCTCCTTCTCCTTCACTGCGGAAGGAAAATATCGAAAGTGGCACTGACAAATTGCGTGTCCACAGCTTTCTCTAATAAGTCACTCAGTGCTTAGAAAATAATTGAACGGCCAACGACAGCGGAGGAGAGGGAACGCCGGCGATGGCGGGCCTATATGGGTTTATTTTTGCAGGATTTTAACCTATTGAACGCAGAAGGAAAAGGCAGCGCACGGATCTCATTTGCATATTTATTGAAACCCTCGATTTATTGAAAAGCTCTGCGGATGCATTTATTGTGACATCTGGAAGTTCCAACAGGTGTTTTTCGGGGAATATGAAATGTAATTTGCTACATCAAAAGATCCAGATCGGTAATTAATTTTTTTGATTTTAAGCGGGCCAAAATGAAATCCTTCTATTTGTTTTCTTTCAAAAGGTTTGATGGCTTTATAGTCTCGCTAATGTAACAGATTTTAATTATTTGGTTGCTGGAACAGCGACAGGTCAATAATATAAAATAAAACACTGGTTGTCAAATCTGTCTTCTGGCTCTACTGAGAAATAATGGATTTATGGAGAATGAATAAGAACACTCAACCCAATTTTATTTGTTTTGGGTTGTGTATAGAATAGTGATGGCCGAGCTGTCCACAAAGCGCTGGCCGAGCTGTCCACAAAGCGCTGGCCAAACTGTTCGCGCTGCTTCTAGCCGGCGAGCAGTACGGGTGTTCGACCCGGTGACAAGGAGCTGACTATTCTTCCTCCGGCGGGATCAGAAGCAGTAAGATCCCACCGGAGGAAGAATCTTTTCACTGAAGACCAGTGGAGAACACAGTATTCTAGTGAAAATCTGGCTCAGTGACGTCACATCCGGCAATCGCAACCAGGAACTATGCGTTCCAGGTACCGGATGTGATGTCACCGGCTTTCCTGATTCAAATTCCCAGCGGGACTTCTTTAAAAGTCCGATCTGCTCACAGACCTGGTCAAAGTTTGGCCATCACTAGTATAGAATGGACAAAACCAAAAACTGATTTATGATGTCATCCATTCGTCCTTTCTTCATGCGTTGTACTGCAGGCTAATGGGCCCACAGTGGTGGAACTCCCATTCCTAATTAGTGATAAGTACTAGAGGTGGTTGAATTTTGCGACTTGCTGACTTTGTGAGCTGATTGCAAAGCCCCTGAGCATGATATCATCACCAAATTTGCTGGAGATGTAGAGAAGGGTTGTGGGAACATAAAAAAAAAATGTTTGTTCTAGCACTTGTAGTTTTTGAATAAACTAAGTTCAAAGTCAAATTTTAAATTTATGGAAAAA
Organism: Ptychadena robeensis; assembly: GCA_036250615.1. Classification (NCBI taxonomy): domain Eukaryota; kingdom Metazoa; phylum Chordata; class Amphibia; order Anura; family Ptychadenidae; genus Ptychadena; species Ptychadena robeensis. The sequence goes on along the minus strand of CM070032.1, from coordinate 226,334,585 downwards.
CTATTTGTGTTAAGGTAGCCATACACGGGTCAATTTGTCAGCCATTGATTCCCGATATATGGTCATTCATATATACAGCATGTTAGGGAGATAAACAGGATTAACTGTAGTTCCACCTCCGACATGTTTCGCCTGCATGGGCTTCTTCACAGAGGAGTTAGACCAGTCGACCCCAGGAAGGAGCGCCGCTGATAGACCTGCAGAGAAGGGCTATACGCTGGAGTCCTCAGTAATGGATCAACCAACCGCCAAAGCGCTACTCCGGCGTATAGCCCTTCCCTGCCGGTCAATCAGTGGGTGGGTTTGGCACAGTTTAAACTGCCCCCCTTCTATCCCTCCCTTTTAAAGTCAAGAGCCAGCTGTAGAAAAATTGAAGTATCCTCAATATGTTGGTATGCATTTTAAAATGTAGGTCTTAGAAGAACGCAGAATATTTTTATAAGACGTTCCCTTTTAGAATCTGGACATTGCTCTTTGATCACTACCCTAACATACTTCTAACATACAAAGCGCACATTATGAGTTCAACACGCATGCCGCCGATCATTTCCTCCGAGCCCCCAGAGCTATATTTATCATATCATTGTAAATCCATGCATCACCACCGCCAAGCAAAGATGTGCACACAACAGACGCGGGGCCTTTAATGCCTTCTATAGATATGCCGCTAGCGTTCAGAGGGCGGTCACTTCGGCACAATGCGCTGCAAAATTTGCAATAAGAAAGCATTGTGGAGAGCGTAATCCAATAGCATTAATATTGTTAAGTCTATGAGTGTTCAGCAGTTTAGTGGCTGCGAATGAAGTGTTTAAAAGCACTTTGAAGCAGATAACGCAGCTGGATCAGCTATAAATAATATGCTGATAAGAGGCAGAAGAAGGACGAGCCCAGACACCCTCTGTGAATTTCTCTTTGCCTTTTTGTTAACAAATATTTGCTGTACATATTATGTATCAGTTCTGTATTATAAATGGGTTTGGGTTGTACAAATGGCCATTGTTTGCCCGTTGCTGGATGAAGGGGAGCCTGAATTGGCTGCAAAAAGGGACTTTATATCTCATTACTCTTTTAGGTTTTCAGCTCCCCTGCGTTCACTTTACTATTCCCTATAAGATGTTTCTTTTATTCCATTCTTATCCATTTGTCCGAATTCCTTGGCCATACAAAAATATTTTTTTATTGTTTTAATTTTCTCTTATTTTATTCTTATTTATTTATTTTTTATAATTTTAGTTTTGGGGTTGTAATGATATTAACCTCCTTTGCGTTATGCCCGAAGCCAGTGCAGGCTTCACGATCAAACTGCGCCCATGCTGGGATCGGGCACAACCGCCAGCTCTCTGTGTGCCTGCAGCACTTCTACAGAGCTGCAGACACACAAAGCCTTTCTGGACCCGTTTCTTCGGCGTCATCAGTGACGCCAAAGGGAGCGGTGTCACCATAGACCTCTATGTTTAATGGAGGGGCACGGCTTTTCTCCCCAAATACCAACAGGGTCTATTTGACACCGGTGGTGTGTAGAGGCCTGGGGGGGGGAGTAGTGTACTCCACTGGGATTTCCGGGGAAATGGCTTTTCGTGCCATAGGAAATGGCGCGAAAAGCCCAAAACGCCCAGGGGGTTAAAAGGACTATTGTGGCAATAATAAATGCAAGGTAGCAAATGATATACATAAAAACGTAGTTGCAGATCAGTAATATTATGGCAGATGACAAGTGTTACTTATATAAAGACAAGATAAATATAAAGCGATGCCATGGCAGTAAAAGGATGGAAAATTAAATAGTAAAGCCTAACCAGGAACCTATGTGGTGTTAAAGCAATGAAATTATTATTTTTTTTCATTAAACCTCAGGCACACAATCATGAGATTCGTACACCCAGTGCCGAAAAAGTGAACAGTGCACACAGTAGTGACACACTACACCAAAGTACACGGGTGTTTTCGAGTGTCTCATCCCAAAAGAGGCAAAGGACTCATTTCCCAAAAAGGGGTGTCTAGTGGGACAGGCAAGTGAATCCACCTGCCTCTTGGATGTCCCATTCCCCAGGAGCTCTCTGGAGTACAAGGGACCGAGTGGGCCCTCTCCCAAGAGGGTCCCGTACTTGGAGAGACTGCCAGGCTAGAGCCGTAAGCAGTCTCTCCCCACCACTTTCCAGGGTTGAAGTCCCAGTAGGACCAACACCCATAATCGTAAACGAAGACAAAATGTGCAGAGGGGGTAGTGGGGGGAAAGACTATATAAAAATAAATTAAATAAATAAGTGTGAAGCACACAGGGCAGGCCTAGCTGCTTGCTATAAAAATTCTCTCGGTCGTGCAAAAAGGCAGCCCCCAGGGAGTAGGTGCTAAAATGTTGTGCCAAAGGTAAACAGTGTCAAAAGTGCCATAAATGGTGGTCCCCCACCAGTAATTTATGGCACACCTGGGTCCCAACCAGGGGCACTAAACACCAAGGTTCAGCCTCCACTCTCCGATCAGTCACAAATGCAGCAAAGCTGCCCCACCAAAAAGACATGGTGGCCGGTACTGGCACACATCCTCAACCTAGGAAAGGGCCACAATGACCCAACAAAGACCAGGGACAACTCAGAATGTGTGGATATCGCTCCACACCTCCATCCCCGTCCTGTCCCCAGGCCACACTGGGGTAAACCGTGGACCCAGAACAGTGTAGGGTCACCGCAGAGCATACCAGACCCCCTCCTGGCATAGGGTCTGGTATGCTCTGGTAAGTGGGAACCATGAACAGCATGGGGTGTCCCCCAACAGAGCATACCAGACCTCCTTCTGGTATAGGGTCTGGAAAAGCAGGACACCAAAACTTGTGGGGTCCCCCCCAGAGCAAACCAGACCACTTTTGGCACACCTGGAAGGACAGGAAGGAGGACAGGACAGGAAGGAGGAGATATGCATCACCATTACAATTAATGCATTTTCATTTTATAGGGGTAGATATGGGAATACAAGACCTCATTCTTCACTTGGGCTGTAGCCAGGAGTACAACTGATTATTACAATTCTTCACAAATGAAGTGACCTCGTCAAGCTTGTCTTAGGATGTCTTCTGACTACACTTTTGGTCTCATCTCTCTTTAGTTGATGAACTTTCTTAAAATTGTCGGTCTCGGGTCAGGGGGAAAGTCTTCAGCTTACCGTTCCATACCCTGAATCTGTCAATGAGGTTCTGCTCACTGTATGGTAAGGAACATTCAAGTTTCTCCACCGCTTATCTCCAATAACTAATCCCTTTCTACATTCGCTATGTTTTTTCACATCATTCTAGGACCTCCTGGCTGACCCATAGACATTTGCATAAAGAACATATTTATAAATTTTGCAACGGTGGCAACAGAAGTCCAAATTTATCCTCGTACTAAATATAGAGATGAACAGGATCAGAGATCACGGCTGGCGTAATACGAGATTCTCGAAAGTTAAGACGTTAGCAAAAAAAGAAGTCGGTAGTAGTTATTGTGGCAAAACTGCTTTTTGCTTCCTGTTCCGTAGCCTCTTGTGGATGAATATAAAGATCTGCAGATTATCTGTCTGCCGGCTCTATGTATGTCACGCACTGCAGTAAGCAAAGGAATACAGAGTACAGAACATTCTGTAATGTGAGCAATGGTTCAATGTAATGAAAGTTCCTTCAAGGTTGATTTTCCTCGCTAAAGCCCCCCATACACCTTACAATCTTTCCATACAATTTCTGTACAATCAAATTTTGTTCTACCAAAACTATGTAATATAAGGACCTTTCTAACCCTTCCAATCACTATGTATTCTATCAGGGAGGACCCAGCACTACATAGCAGTGATATATACCTTCCAATCACTATGTATTGTACCAGGGAGGACCCAGCACTACATAACAGTGATATATACCTTCTAATACTATGTATTCTATCAGGGAGGACTCGGCACTACATAGCAGTGATATATACCTTCCA
>CM070032.1:226278823-226292434 GCA_036250615.1 Ptychadena robeensis | reverse complement strand
TACAGCCTATATATACAATCAGATAATTGCCATTCATTGCAATCACAACCTTTATTGGTAGGTAGATCCTGCCAAGTTGGTTTATTAATGTACTGGTATAGTCCTGAAGTCCAATTTCTTTTTAGTAAGCTTGAACCCAAACTGCATCATCCCCCTACCTCATCAATGTTACAGACTGAATGGTTGGTTTGTGGTGAACATCACATGAAACATGTTGTAGGCCAGGCATTGCCATATCTCAGTGGTTCCCAAACTTTCCTTGCAGGGCCCCCCTTTTCTATTTAGGAGCATTAATGAGCCCCGCCTCCCCATTCAAATACAGGTTCAGAATGAGGGCCCGCCCCCCTAAAATACCTTTGCGCCCCCTCAGGGGGGCCCACCCCCGAGTTTGGGAACCACTGCCATATCTCAACGAAGGAATTATGGGGCCTCGTGGGACAGGGTGCCCCCCTTTCCCTCCTTCCAGGCTTGCCAAAAGGGGCCTGGTTTGCTCTGGGGGGCCCCACACTGTTTGGGAAAATAAACAGCAAATATCAGCACTTTGAGAAATCTCAGAGATCTCTAATATAGTGCTATATCTTGGTAATTACAAATATTCAAGATTCTGGGGAAAGTACCATGCATTGCGTTCGCAATATGCGCATGTACAAGTGTCGCTTATCACAATGAATGGTAAAATACTTCTTGGGTGTTGCCTTATTTGGTGATTACACTGCAGCTGCCATGTCACATTCTGCCACTAGAGGTCGCTCTGACAACATGCACAAGTGCCAATTTTCGCAATAAAGGTTTTATTGACTGAAGATCACACATTTTCGAATTAAGAAATGTACTGCGAGTCTTAGGCGATAAATTTGCAATATTTTGCGAATATAAGTTTTGCCTATGCTGCTCATCACTATTCCCAACCACCTGGGAACCTCTTCCATACATAGTATTTAAAAGGGTCAAGGGAAGGTCAAGTGGCAACCACCAATTTAAGTAGTGAGGTTGCAGCTCACATAGTAACTTCACATCTGAACTTTAACTATCTCTTGGTCTGCTTGGTCTATAGCTCGTTCTGCACTATGTAGGCTGGTCTTGAATGCCCGGAGCCAGGTCCGTAGGACAGAAGATACCACCATGTCACACTACACGGTGGAAGAAGTTGTTCCCCTTTCCACACTGGAATCTCCCTTAGAACATAAGGGTACTTGTATGATAGATTTGGTTGACTACATCTTATTGTATCGTTGTTTGGCTTACATGTGTTTTCTCTTAACAGGGAGCCACAGTAGGCAGGTCCTTGGCCATGTCCTTGGGTAGAAGTAGGGAAAGGTAGGTGTTGTGACATCCTGATGGTGGTTGGAACCCTAAGCATTTACAATGGTCAATGACCCAATGGTATGTTTGGTAAACAGTGTCCATAAGTCGCCAGGGTTAAGTTTTAGTACCCATCGAGCTTTAAGGCTGGTGGCTTGTACAGGATGGTACGCTGTGTTATGGGCACTGGGTCAATGGGGAAGGAAGTAAGGGGGGGGGCAACTTCTTTCCTTGCTATTTTTCAAAGTCACCCTAAAGTCCAGCTTTACACTGAAGGAACCAATTGTCTACAGCTGGATAAAAACTGCAGTATCAGAATGACGCAGTAAATTAGAATAGCCGGGATGGGAAAAAAAAAAAAACAGCAGCTCTTATTTTAATGCAATTAAGATCTTTACGAGGACGGAGAGGCTTGCACCAATTGAGTTGTTGGTATGTTCATTTTTTTATCTGTTTATCAATATATTGACAGGCCAGTATATCTAGATGAATCTCTGCAGGATGAGACCACAGGGAATAGATAGAGTCCTTCTGATGATGGAGTATGGGTTGTTTTACTGCACTCCCTGTGTACCCATCAGCACCTGGCAGAGATGCCGAATTCAGAGGAGCCATATAACCTTATTGGTGTGGTCAAGTCAAATAGTTCTGGTCAAAATTGCACCTTGATAGACATGCAGACCACCTGCTTTGTACTTCAGTTACTTTGGCCAGACAAGGCTGGAACCTAGGAACACTGATATGTGATGCAGAATAAGAAGTCATAAACACACTTACGTTGGACATACACCTTTAGATCTCTGTCAGATATCCTTTAGATCTACCAACAACTATGTAGTGCTGGGTCTTCTGTGATTGAACACAGGTAGAGTGGATGGTTTAGAAAGTCCCTCATATTACATGGTTTTGGTAAAACAAAAGGAGTTCTAAAAAAAGAGACAGAGAAATGTAAAGGTGTATGGGGACCCTTACTGTAGGCCTTCTCTCTTGCACACATAAAAGGATATCAATGCTTAGGAGATTCTGACCACCAGATTCCAAGCCCCATTGGAGGCCTCAAGGTGAAGGATGATGGATAGAAAGAGAAGGAGTAGAAATGTAATGCTTTGGGTTTACCTTACTGAATGTAAAACTAAAAGAGACGGCACATCCAAGGTCCAGCCAAGGTGACCAAATGATTCCATAGTGCCTCAGTCATAAAATCAATGATATGCAGAGGCAATTCACATTAGGGGGGTCATCATTTCACACCCACAGGAAGGGTAAAACCAACCAAAGCTATGTTGCCTTGCATACAAGTGATAAAGTACTTGCTTCAAGTGCTGGAAAAGGACACCTATCTCCCTAAGGAACCACAGATACAATGTCAATGTGACAGCTGCAGCACAGTATATATTAGCCCCTCCTACTATGAATGGTACAGTCCTGAGTTTACACAAAGCTCTGCCTTCAGCCATGTGTTATGGCTGTCTGTACTGGCTGCTTTACCATGCAGATTATCCCTACTATCAGGATGCAGCATTATGGTGAGGAACGGTGGGAATCTTTTTAATGATTCTCCATATTCCATAGATAGGGTAATAGTCAGGACTTTTGGGGTAAGGAGAAATGTTGCTGGAGAGTTGGTCCCAGTCCCAGTATGTGTAGGGGGCTGAATGGCTAATGCTTTACAATAATACTGGCAAGTATGTGTGAAGGAAGAGATCTGCCCCTTGGTATCGTTCATTTGCATTTAATGTTAATGGTTCAAAGAATGTCACTCTGAATGGTCGGCCCCCCTCACCAAACCTGGCCTCCTGTGCAAAAAGTTTGTAAACCCCTGTCTTACCCAGGGGTAAGGGGTTTTTCAATCAATCTGAACAATCTATCGTCATGTTCGTGTTGACCGATTGTTTGGGAATGGATTGCAGCCACACTTTCTTTGAGCCAGATCCATCGATCCCATTCAAGAAAGTTGATCGAACAGGGACATTATGGCAAACCCATGTTGGATTGCGATTACTTATTTTTACCCTTGGTCCCCATCCAAAATATCGAATGGGATTGATTGTGCAAAATGATGCGCATCGATTCTCCATTCAATGAACAAAAGCTTGAGTGCCATGTCATGACATCATCACACTGCACTTGAGGGTTCATTGATTAAATGGGTATGCCCACCTTAAATAGACTTTGTTGGTCCACCTGAATCTATTAGACCATCATTTGCACAGGATGACCACACTACTGACCAAGGGTGTCTACATTTTACCTCCATAGAAACTGTGTGTATTGCCTGTTGGAACCAGCAACCAAAACGCTAAAGACTGGTAAGCTGCAATATGTGGAAGGGAAGCAGTAAACTAGAACTAGGTTTTATATTGATGTTTATATTGATATGTGTTAATAATGATCTCTATACATAAAGAACTTTAGGAACCATGGTTGGACAGATTTGGGCCCAGGCTAAGTTGGGTTTAAATATAGGATTTATGTGTTTCGGTTAAGCACGGGTTAATCCTGTGTTTACCATCCAGCAGACAGACTGTCATGGATGGTACGTCTCTGTCACTCAGAACACTGCCGACGTAACGTATGCTTTGATTCCTCGCCACCATTATATCGCAGACGAGCTTGTACAAGGCCTGTCCTCCAGCGCAGACAGTCTGAGACTCCTTCATGTCAGGCAGCAGCAATTAGAAGAGACAGGGAGGCCGCAGCCAGTGATTGCAAGACGTTTATTTATTCTCTGGTGGCTGGTAAAGCCTGCAGAACGTTCACCGGTGAGCAGCCAACGCCATCATCTCTTTACAGATACCCAACTCCGGTTCCTGAGTGGGCCTTATCCATCATGACAATCTATAATTCTACACAGGGCTACTTACAGTTTAGATAATTATATCCTTTAACACCAACCCTGGTCTCTATCCCTGTCCTATTGTAGATCAGGATGTGTGATTCGATGCGTTAAAAATACCTGACAATTGTTCCATCAGCAACCACCAACTTAGAAGCTTTTTTACAAGGTTATATTTGGTAGAGTGGGTATTGTGGAATCTCCTTCTATAGAGACAATGGACTTCTCACTATATAGTCTAGTCTTCCCGCTAAAATGTAGCAGGAGGAATAAAATACCGGGGGATAAGAAGAGTCATTGCTCAGAATTAAAAATTTTTGCGAAAAATTTGCCTAAAGCCCCCCATACACCTTTAGATCACTCCATACAAATTCCTTTAGATCTACCAACAACAATGCAGTGCTGGGTCCTCCCTGATAGAATACATAGTGACTGGAAGGTATATATCACTGCCATGTAGTGTTGGGTCCTCCTTGATAGAATACATAGTGATTGGAAGGTATGTATCACTGCTATGTAGTGCTGGGCCTGATAAAGACATAGTGATTGGAAGGTATATATCACTGCTATGTAGTGCCAGGTCCCTCCCTATAGAAACACAGTTATTGGAAGGTACATATTCACTGCTATGTAGTGCCGGCCCTCCCTGATAGAACACATAGTGATTGAAAGGTATAGATCCACTGCTATGTAGTGGCCGGGTCCTCCTTGATAGAATCATAGTGATTGAAAGGTATTATCACTGCTATGTAGTGCCAGGGTCCTCCCTTATAGATACATAGTGATAGGAAGGTATATATCCTGCTATGTAGTGGCCAGGTCCTCCCTGATAGAACACATAGTGATTGGAAGGTATATATCACACAGCCTAGAGGAAGATGACAATGAAGTGTGCTCTCTCGTGACACCAATTTCAGTTGTGGCTGAAATTTGGTACTGCAGGGGATTTTTTTCCCCTAATTGATTTGAACACTTCAAATATTTTTTTTCCTGCTCTATAAAATGGGTGTGTCTTATGGTCAGGTGCGTCTTATAGTCCGAAAAATACAGTAAGTACTAAGACCCCCAATCTATAGGGGAAGGTAAGTAAACATTTTTAGGTAAAGAACAACTTTAACTGCTGGGCATCCAGGACCAATTACAGGGGAGCAAGAAGGCCATTTCTGGGTTTTACCAACTGCCCAGAAGTGTTTTTTCAGCATCATGATTATCTTGCATAGGACATAGGGTAGTGTATGATGCAGAAACAAGTAATGTGTCCTCCCAAATTCATTCAGCCTTATAAAGTGTTCCTCTGGCCTATAGAAGCCATTGAGCAGATGGTCAATGATGAGACACATAATGAACTTCTCAACTGTTGTCATTTTAACATGAGTGAAGGCCTCATTGAAGGTCTCTACTCAGGAAGTTAGAAGAAGTGTCCACAGTAGACCCATCCATAGTTCTCCTAAACTTTAAATAAAGTCCACATGGCACTTTACAATCTTATACTGTGCAGCGCTATGGGGCCCATATTCACAAGGGGGCCCACCACTCCTGGAAGGGCAGGGATTGGAGTGACAGGTTGGGATGGGGGGGGGGCATAAAAATTGTTGCTATGGGGCCCATTCATTTCTAGCTACGCCCCTGACTCTGGTTATGATGTGGTTAAAAGACTCTGGTCATGATGTGGTTAAAAGAAAGTCTATCTCTGTATAGATTTATATCTCCCTGCCGTTTGATTTCCTACAGCGATTGCTCAGCCCCCGGTTCCTCATCTGCTGAAGTTTGCAGAAATAAAGAACCTGAAATTCTAAGCAACAATAATCCAGAAATAATTATAGTAACATCCAGTTCTAGCTCTACCCCAAGTTACTTCATGAAAGTATCCTGAGGGTAACGCCGGCTCTTCGGCTTTTGTTGTTCCGTCCTTTTTCTTTTTTATTATTTTTTTCTTGTTAAGTTTTAGTTTTTAGAACCTCCTGCTGGATTGTTATTCCTCAAAGCAGATGCTCGCCATTCAGTCTGCTGAAAAACAGGTCTGAGTCACGTTTGCAGACGATCCCTCGCAGACATCTTGAAGAGGTGTGAATGCAAAAAATAAATTACCTCGCCTGTGCTCTGGAGAAGTGGAGAAGTGGAGAAGTGACGAGTTGCCATCTACTGGAGTGTGAGCCGAATGACACGGCGCGGATCACCTGCGAAATCCGGCTGTCCTTCATACAGGGCACTGTACACTTCCACGGCAGATGTGGGCACCATGGATTGGGCTATCTATCTATCTATCTATCTATCTATCTATCTATCTATCTATCTATCTATCTATCTATCTATCTATCTATCTATCTATCTATCTATCTATCTATCTATCTATCTATCTATCTATCTATCTATCTATCTATCTATCTATCTATCTATCTATCTATCTATCTATCTATCTATCTATCTATCTATCTATCTATCTATCTATCTATCTATCTATCTATCTATCCAGTAAGTTACAAATGATGAAAGAATATACAGTCCAGGATATCTACAAATAGCTGAGACTCTAACCCAGGAAAGCTGACTGTCACTTTGTACGGGAGTGAAGAATAATCTTTTGTTCCTCGGCTAGGTTAAAGGGGGAGTCCTCTACTTCCAACCTCTAGTCATTCAGGGAAACACACTCACATGGTAATGATGGTTCCTGTAGTCCCTCAGGCCTTGCTTGAAAGGCCCAATCCCACTGGGACGTAACAGAGAGATACTCAGAGCCCTGGCACTCTACTAGCAGGTAGTGATGGCCAAACTGGATGTTCACATTCCTTCTAGCCGGCGAGCAGTACAGGTGTACGACCCGCCCGGTTCGCTGGCGAGAAGGAGCTCACTATTCTTCCTCCGGCAGGAATAGATGCAGTAAGATCCCGGCGGAGGAAGAATCTTTTCACTAGAGACCGGGTAGAGAAGCCAGTCTTCTGGTGAAAAACGACTCTGAAAGCCAGAAGTGACATCAGTGACGTCACATCCGGCAATTGGAACCAGGAACTATGCATTCCAGGTACAGGTGCAGGTGGCTCAGAACGACCTGTGTCCTCGCCCTTATCCCTGATTTGGGTCCACCTGAGTGTCCTGGTGGCCTGCATGGTGACAGCACACAGACCAGAGCTGGACAGAGGAAGATGCTAGCAGCACTGGATTAGGGAAGTAAAGTAAAGCCTGTCCCCGAACCCCGAGTTCTCCTTTAAAAATTGAAATTTTCTCATTTATGAACGAAACCTAGGAAATCAGACGCGTCATATAACTGACATACCGCCGGGTTCCCCTTCTGACCACATCCCATGATGTTTCTCCATAAATAATTTGACACATACGCAGCTGTCATGTATGGAACTGATAGCGGCACAAATAACACCAAAGCTACAATGTCACCCCATTCAACTGTCAAAACACCTGCATGGAACATTCTGTGTTTTTATTCTCTGCAAACGCTGTCAGGAAAATGACGGGAGCAATTATTGCCTGATATACGCCGAGGCCATGTATAGGTTTCTACGCTGCGCTTACAAGGAGGCTCTCCGCAGTCTTCGGGGAATGTTTAGGAGAGGAAAATCATTTCTGCTGAGCCGTGACAATGATAATGATTGCGGGAGGTTGTTATTTACTAACAATTATTTCTATTACTTCCAACATTCCAGCATTTCCAGGGTTAACTAGCTTGATGACACTTCTGATGAAGAGAATTGCCTGGCTGTCAGGGTGATCCACTAGCTTCACTCAGAGAGAACCTAAATCAGGGCTGTTTCTAGCCTCTGTGCTGGTTCTTGCCTAGGGCCCCCTGTCGGGCCGATGGGTTGGTTGCGAATTATTTTGACCGGGGTGTTGGGCAAACCTGTCGAGGGGAGCGGTGCTATTGGAGAAGAAGAAAAGGAACAAGCGGCTCCTACTTCCTATCCTTCCCATTCACACACACCTCCTTCGTTATATGTTGCCGCGATATAATGATACTAATAATAATAACAACATAATATTTTGTCATGTGATCTCCTTTATAGGTCATCCACACATCCTCAGGGTCACATGATCACAAGTCACACTTTATTGCCCGGACCCTAAAAAGAAAAGAATATATATGGATATACTATTAATTCACTGTAAGTGTAAATCTTTATTTGTAAATGATAACTGGCATCATAATCAAATTTCGTTGAAAGGAACTTAGTCAAGCTCAATTTTGGTAGCTTTACCTCTTGGGGGGGTTTGCTCGTGGCGCACTTTTTTAAAGGAGTAGTCACTTTGTGCCCTCCTTTTGCTCCCGCACACACCCCAGGCTTCATTGTTGACGCCAGGGATATGCTGTAAAAAAGCAATGCCACTTCCATTACATGGAGGTCAATGGTGCAACCCACCCCCCTGCTTATACAGGACACCGCCTCAGACATTTTTTTTATTGGATTTGGTGGCCTGGGTGGGAAAAAATACATATTTGTTTGTACTGCCCCATTTGACTGTGGGGTCAAAGTTTGCCTCCATGTTAATTCATGGGAAGTAATCTGAACATCAGAAGTGTTTGCCAGCTGGCGGGCCACGAATAGATGTTTGTGGCGAACTGTTCACCCATCTCTACTTGGGGTAGATTACCCTCTCCAGCTGGGCCACTCTGTCTTGTAGGGTGGCGTCCTCTGTGCTCGTCACTAGATCCACGCTCTGTGGTTAATAATGATGTTGGGGAGATGGGGGTTCCCTTTCCATATGTCTGTTATCTATTACACGCATAGGTGTTGAAAAGGGGTGGAAAATATTTTTCCCACCACTTTGGGAAGCAGTTTAAATTATTTGACCACCAAGGAGGTTATTGATTATTCTGAGCACCCCTTTTAGTGTTTAATAGTTTGGTGGGGTTTTTTTTTTATTTTTTATTTTTTTTAATCCTTTCGATGATTTCAAGTGGATTGCAAAGCCCCTGAGCATGGTATCAGTACCAAAATTTCTGGAGAAAATAGCGAATGTTTGTGGGAACATTGTAAAAAAAAAATTTTGCTCTATCACATGTAGTTTTTGCAAAAATTAAGTTCAAAGTCAAGTCAAATTTTCCAAAATCTAAATTTTGAACTTAATTTATGCAAAAACTATAGCAAAACTTTTTTTTTTACAATGTTTCCACATCCCTTCTCTCCATTTCCAGCAATTTTGGTGATGATATCATGTTCAGAGGCTTTGTAATCAGCTCACAAAGTCAACTAGTCGAAACATTTGAACATCTCTATTAACCTTCTGAGCGTTTGGCCCGAATTAACTCGGGCTGAGTTTCATGCATCACGCCATAGACCTCCGTCAAACTAAAGGGGCGTCGCCTTTCTTCAGCATAAGTCCGGTGTCTCCAGTGACGCCGGACTTATGTTTAGAACCCTGAGCTGAGCAGGCAATCGCGGCGGAGCATATTGAGCTCCGCCGCGATTGCCCGTGGCACGGTTATGAAAAAACCGTGCCACGTGGCAAACGCTCAGAGGGTTAAGCGCCCGGTAAACAAGCAATAAGCGCTGAGTCAGTTTTCAAGCTTTACCTTGATAGATCTGTCATAGGGTCATTATCAAAGTAACCCACGAGAGCCTGTACAAGTTTGCAGGTGCTCAAGACAGGTAATTTCCAGGGCTGCTGCAGGAGTGCCTGGTGTAAATCTAGTTTTAATTTTCACCTTTGCTCAATCAGTTAAACAAAAAGGAAAAAAAACAACGAAGGGTCAACAGATAAATACACTGCCTGGCCCAAAAAAAATTGCTACCTGGTTTTATCTAAAGCTAGCCATACACGTGTCGATTCCAGAGCGATCGATCAACCATCCGATCGATTCCGGTGAAGCCACAGGCGTTGATCGATCGACCATACAAGTCTGTGCCTATCACCTTAAGCCAACGATTCCTGGACGATTCTGTTACCAGTCGATCGATTCACAAATGTCAACGCCCCTTGATGTGTGCCCAATCGATCAGAAAATGCCAACAGGTTGGTTCTCTGGCCGATCCGATTTGGGGGACATGTCGATCGGGCGGGGTCGATCGGTCAAGGTGGGCTGCACTCGATTCCTCACCGATCGATCGGCGTGCACGCGCCTGGTGATCGATCGGCCAGGAATCGTGTGGGAAATCGACCTGTGTATGGCCACCTTAAGATACGAGCCTCCTATTGGATAAATCTGGGGTCACTGCAGTTGGTCAGGTCTAGGTTCAGGAACAGTATGTGCTCCAAGAATGAGGTCAGCTGACTACCTGACTATACTGAATGACCAGGTTATTCCATTAATGGATTTTCTATTCCCTGGGGGTACGGGCATATTCCAAGATGACAATGCCAGGATTCATCGGGCTCATATTGTGATTGGTTCAGGGAGCATGAGACATCATTGTCACACATGAATTGTCCACCACAGAGTCCAGACCTGAACTCCATTGAGAATCTGTGGGATGTGCTGGAGAAAGCTTTGCGCAGCGGTCAGACTCTACCATCATCAATGCAAGATCTTGGCGAAAGATGAATACAACACTGGATGGAAATAAAATCTTGTGACACGTTAGAGATGGTCAAATTTTTCGACTTGCTAACTTTTAGAGCTGATTGCAAAGCCCCTGAACATGGTATCATCACCAAACTTGCTGGAGATGTAGAGAAGGGTTGGGGGAACATTTGACAGAAAAAAGTATGTCTCTAACACAAATAGTTTTTGAATAAATTAAGGTCAAAATTAAAGTTGAATTTTCGACATTTTGACTTGATTTTGAACTTAATTTGTGCAAAAACTCTTTGTGTTAGAGACATACTTTTTTCTTTCAAATGTTCCCCCAACCCTTCTCTACATCTTTAGCAAGTTTGGTGATGATACCATGCCAGGGGCTTTGCAATTAACTCGAAATCATCGAATTTCTGAAAAGAAATTCGACCATCTCTATAATGCAGAAGCTACAGCGAATGCGTGCCATGATCACAGCTAATGGCGGTCCAAGGAAATATTCGAGTGTGTGACCTTCTTTTTTTGGTGGTGACTTTTTTTTAGGTATAACAATGATGGAGAAAGAATCTCTCTGACTCTCCCTCTCCCTGTATATATATATATTTATCTTTACTGTTTTTTCTACTTTAATCTGTAATAAAGTGACAAAAGATTAGCGATTACTCATCACCTCTCATCACCCACCCCCCCCCCCCACCCATCCTTTAGATATACGTTACCATGATCATTCAACAGTTCTTGAGGGAGCTCGGATATCTTCAATCTAATGACAAAGTTCTGAATACAAGTAATTATATCAATCTTAATTACATTTCCCCGGGATGAATGCGCTTTTTTCAGTCATCATTGAATAATTAGAGAAAATAAGAGCTTTTTTTTTCCTCTCACGATTCAGACCGGTGAACCCAAATGTTGTCTCCGTTTATCTCCCAATGACTTCCCTCTACATTAATTATGTTTCTATTAAAGGAACTCGTCTCTCTCAATTGAATCCTCTTTGTGCTCTCCTGAGCCTCCGGGTATGACAGATTTTGAAGGAATTGAGTGATTCTGTGATGTCTGAAAGATCTCTATGCTCTATCTCAGTGGTTCACAAACTGGGGGGCGGGCCCCCCTTGGGGGGACGTGTAGGTATTCTGGGGGAGCGCAGGCCCTCATTCTGAACCTGTGTTTGGATAGGGAGCAGAGATGGTCGAATTTTTGGACTTGTTAACTTTGTGAGCTGATTGCAAAGCCCCTGAACGTGGTATCCTCACCAAAATTGCTGGAGATATAGAGAAGGGTTGTGAGAACATTTGAAAAAAAAAATTGCTCTAGAATATGACGTTTTTGGTTAAGTTAAGCTCAAAATCAAAGTCGAAATTTTCGATTTTCTAAATTTTTACTTGCCTTTTGAATTTAATTTATGCAATAGTAGAAGAAGGGATCTGCGATATCCCGAAAGCTTGCTTCTCTAATGACTTCAGTTAGCCAATAAACGGTATCACTTGAACTCCAAACTCTCTAATTTAATTTATGCAAAAACTATTTGTGTTAGAGCAATACTTCTTTGCAGTATACCCTCCAACCCTTCTCTACATCTCCAGCTAACTTTGTGAGCTGATTGCAAAGCCCCTGAACATGGTATCCTCACCAAAATTGCTGGAGATATAGAGAAGGGTTGTGAGAACATTTGAAAAAAAAATTGCTCTAGAATATGTCGTTTTTGGTTAAATTAAGCTCAAAATCAAAGTCGAAATTTTCGATTTTCTAAATTTTTACTTGCCTTTGAATTTAATTTATGCAATAGTAGAAGAAGGGATCTGCGATATCCCGAAAGCTTGCTTCTCTAATGACTTCAGTTAGCCAATAAACGATATCACTTGAACTCCAAACTCTCTAATTTAATTTATGCAAAAACTATTTGTGTTAGAGCAATACTTCTTTGCAGTATACCCCCCAACCCTTCTCTACATCTCCAGCTAAATTTTTGAGCTGATTGCAAAGCCCCTGAACATGGTATCATCACCAAAATAACTGGAGATGTAGAGAAGGGTTGTGGGAACATTTGAAAAAATTTTTTTTTGTTCTAGCACGTGTAGTTTTTGCATAAATTAAGTTCAAACACAAAGTCGAAATTCCGATTTTCGAAATTTTGACTTGAGTTTGAACCTAATTTGTGCAAAAACTGTTTGTGTTAGAGACATACTTTTTTCTTTTGTGTATACCCCCAACCCTTCTCTACATCTCCAGTTTGGTGATGATACCATGCTCAGGGGCCTTGGCAATTAACGCGAAATCGTCAAAATGGTCGAATTTTTTTTCCATCTCTAATAGGGAGGGGGGGGGGAGCTGAAGTTTTGGTTTACAACTTAAAGTGGATTCATATATATACAGTGCAAAAGTATTCGGCCCCCTGGAACTTTTCAACATTTTGTCACATTACAGCCACAAACAGGACTCAATTTTATTGGAATTCCACGTGAAAGACCAATACAAAATGTTTGAAATCCTGTATGATTTTCCCTCCACTTCTCACGTGTCACCACTTTGTATTGGTCTTTCACGTGGAATTCCAATAACATTGATTCATGTTTGCGGCTGTAATGTGACAAAATGTGAAAAAGTTTAAGGGGGCCAAATACTTTTGTAAGCCACTGTTTATTTTAATGTAAATTAAACGTTGACCTCAGGACTGGTATAATGGCGACTTAACACATCACAATTCTTAAAAACATGCTTTACCTGCTGTTCCAAATTTATCTGCCAGGTTTGCAGGGGTTCATTCAGTGCAATATCATGACTGACCATGGGATGAAGGGGGCGCCATATAGTGTTTTTTAACCTCCCTAGCAGTTTGGGTTCGTCTCAACTGTTACTGGAAACGGGATCAGAAAAACCCCATTATGCCCTGCTACAGCAATTCTCTTTATCATTAAAAGCAGCTGCTAGTTGTTTATAACTGGGAACTGTGTTGCATATGAGTTTTATGATTAATCTCCATTAATAGACAAATATTAGTATCACACCG
>CM070032.1:226253059-226264164 GCA_036250615.1 Ptychadena robeensis | reverse complement strand
TTTTTTTTAGTCACTTTAAGTCACCCAAGTTAAAAAAATTTTGAGGAAACAAATACATAAACCTGGAAGGTTGGTGCTCTAATCACAACAAGGAAACAATATATCCATGAATGTGGGGCTTGACAAATCTGCTCCTCACATCCTGGTAGAAGGAGGCTGCGATGGTATCAAAGCGTGACACATTTCTGGAAATATGGCTCAAATAACAAGCAGGGGAAGAAGTTGCCGAGCTAAACAATCCTATCAGGAGACAATCAAGTCATACTAATAGTAGCACAATGAACTTCAATTTCAATGCCTAATAGGATGTGTCAGGTAGATGTATCTGAATGAATATGAATGTGCTCCGGCACTTTTCCTGACTTCATTATTAGCATGAAAGTAAAATATGTTTTCTATTTTTGTTCTCTACATCTTGTAGCTGGAGGCTACGAGCTCCAAGATGAAGTTTCTATTTAAAGAGACAGGTCCATCCAGTGCTACTGCCACACTGATCCTCTGATCTTTTGTTTATTGCCAGAAGTGTAGAGCGACTCATAAAGACGCGCGGCGCATCGCCGGCAACACTTTACATATATGTAATTGAAGAGAAGAAACCAAAAGCATTTTCCATCTATAGTCACAGAGTGCTAGGTGATGTGACGGAGATGTGATCAGTAGGAACACAGAAACATGGAGGATGAAATAAGACAGAGTGGTCTGCATACTCCTTTGTTGTGACATATTATAGGTCTGTGTGTTACAAGCATGTTTTAATGAATTTCTGCTTCCATCTTCCTCCATTAAAGTCCATTCTTTCTTTTTTTTTTTCAAAGAAACTTTATTGAACAAATACAGTAACATAAGTGCATAAAGAAAAAAAAATAGTAATAAAAATATGAGAAAAGAAACAATAAACGGAAGTAAAAGGGGACATAATCAAAAGTCCACTCTTTCAATGTTCTAAGGTGAGTTTTCAATTTAGGTCATGTCCCCTGCTGATCAGGGGCGGTCCTAGCCTGTCTGGCACCCTGGGTGATCACATCCTCTTCCAGTAGCAATGTTGGAATGAGGGGGAGGTGGTAACGATGTTGGACCGAGGGGGAGGTGGTAGCGATGTTGTACCGAGGGGGAGGTGGTATATATAGATGCACATGGCATATGATTTATATGACACAAATGGCATCACCTTTATACCAGGGTTCCTAATGCTTGAAGTTCATTATTATACAAGTTTCTAAATTAAAAACTCTTCTAGCTCTGCCTGATTACCGGTCCGTATAGGTTGAAAATGTTATGGAGTGTCAATTTTAGTGATGCTGAGGTCCCCACTTGTGGCCCTCCATATCAGCTCGCAGTGGCCACACTGCTATCGCATATTAAAGAGCTTCTCTAGGTCCTGTGTGCTGTCTCTATTGTCATTAGTTACTCCGTAAAGATATGAAAACACGCCATATAGTGTCATTCTAGATGTGGGATTGGGGAAAATGTGATGCGTCTGGCATTCGTTTCTAATATCCTGAAATAGTCTAGCGCGGGTGGGAAATATGAAACGTATGAGGATGGTGCAAACCATTGCCTTACAAACCCTCCCTGATACTTGAGGATGAATCTATACGGGCAGATACACCTTCTGCCTAGGAGGAAGATAGTGAACTAATCTGGGGCCATACATGTCAAGTTTACCATGAATAAAAAGGGAAAAAAATAACGAAAGTTGCGTCACTTCCGGTATTTGGAACACTTCAGGAGGTGATGTCATGAACAAACACTTCCGGTATTGGGGAGCCATACTCCGATCCCCCTATTAGCTGGCCAACTTTGGGGGAGGGAGTGTAAGGACCCAACTCGGTCGAGTGGGGGGCTACAGATCAGCGATCAGCGATGAAGTGGAGCGTGATGATGTCCATCACGCCTGCACTCATCACGACAGCATCAGTGGGTACCCTTGTATCCAAGACTTACTGAAAACAGAACTTTGGCGAGGACAGTAACCTACAAAACATGACTTCCCAGCCAACATGGCTAAATCGGGTCCACAGTAGACATGTCAACTTTTGCACCCATACAGGGTCGGCACCTATGTCGACGTCACGATGGCTGCATAGGTAGGGGGTCTAACCAAGCAGCTCGCTGACCCTGACTGGGCGGGTCTGCCCCCATGGCCAGCACTGCACCCATATGAATGCCTGATACCCTGGGCCCTTGAATGAACATCTATAATGGGAATTTTGCCCATAGAGTACACTGATTCATGGACCCTTGAAGCACATCTTATGATGGTCAAACTTTTTTCCCATAGAGTACCCCATGACACTTTGTACTTGATGAAATCATAATGGTCACTTTTCGACCATAGAGTTACCTGATTTACTTGGGCCCCTTGAATGAACCTCTATAATGCGTCCAAACTTTTGCCAATAGTAAGTACCTGATACCGGGGACCCTTGAAATAAACATCAAATGGTCAACTGTTGGCCCATTCGAGTACCCTGATACCTGTACCCTTGGAATGAACATCTATTAATGGGCAACTTTTCGCCCATAGAGTACCCGACACTTTGGTCCTTGAATGAAAATCTAAACGGTCATGGAGGCAGCAAGTGTGGACCCACCAATTGCCACGTGTCCTACCTTCTCTAAGGGTGTGGTCTAAGTGAATCCACTGTTCTTCACAATACCCCTTGATGGTGGAGATAGACTTTCCCAAAGGGAACACCAGGGTAGCTACATCTGGAGGGATGGTAGGAGGCACAAGGAAGATGGCCACCAGGGGGACAGCAGGGGAGAGCTCCAGGGGACATAGGTGTAGGCAGCCAGACAGTGTGACAGGGCGGGCGCAACGCAGGTACAGATAGTTGGTAGCAGGAGAGTGCAGCAGGTAGGGTAACAGGTATCAGTCTCAGAAACACAGGCAGGACTCTAGATCACAGGAACGAAACTGGCAGGAAGTGCATAGGCTTATTGCAGCGAATTAATACTGAGGCAAGGCGAAAGGGCAGGGTTCCTTATATAGCTGCAGGTTGTTAAAGGTCAACTTTTTGCCAAGAGTGCACTGCACTTGGGCCCTTGAATGAACATCTTAATGTCTCCGAACACGCCTTCATCAGACCAGAGGACAGTAGCCTCTTATTCCACAAATTAAATAAAGGGACACACTTGCTATGTCAAGGTTTCTCTCTTTTAGATTTCAGGGTGTAGATACGGTTACAAAGCTGTTTTATGCAGAAGAAAACAAGCGTGACAGAAGGGAAAGAAATACAAGGTTAAGGATCCTGAAGATAAACAAAGATTTTTTTTTTTACGAGAGGACATTTTCTCTGCGTGCGGAAGGACGCGCAGACGGAGTGACAGGCGCTTCACAGGGAACGCTCGTATGAATCACTTAATTTACCACATTTCATGCAGGACAAAACAGGACCTGTTCTCAGCGATCACCGGCACCTGTAATCAACTTCTCGGGGAAAAACAAAAGATGGACGAAAAGAATATGTAAACTCGGAAAGCGGTGGGGGAGGGGGGGCACAGGATCATTCGGGGGGGGGGGGCCCCCTGTTGTTGACTTGCGATTCTTCCTCTGAAACCCGTCCAATTCAAGATATGAAGGCAACGAAAGCACAATGGCCGGACTGTACCTCCGGCTTGACAGGAAAAGACAAAATCTGATGTATTCATTGACAGCTCCTACTGAATAATAAATTACCCTGTTCCCCAATGATGAGGCACTGTCTTCTCTTCTTGAACGCCAACATATGCCCTAGGTGTTATTTTTAGGCGGTTGTCTTTTTCTGGACATATGTGCCACATTGTCCCCTTCTGATCACTCTGTGCCAATCATTGTACACTTCTGATCACTCTGTGCCAATCATTGTCCCTTCTGATCACTCTGTGCCAATCATTGTCCCTTCTGATCACCGGTGCCCAATTGTTGTCCCATTCTGATAAACTCTGTGCCAATCATTGTCCCTTTGATCACTCTGTGCCAATCTTGTCCCCTTCTGATCACTTGTGCAAGCATGTCCCCTTCTGATCACGCTGTGCCAATGTTGTCCCCTTCTGATACTCTGGGCAACTCATTGTCCCCTTCTGATCACTCTGTGCCATTCATGGTCTCTTTGATAACTCTGTGCTAATAATTTGCCCCTTCTGATCACGCTGTGCCATCATTGTCCTCTTTGATCACTCTGTGCTTAATCATTGTCCCCTTCAGATCACTCTCTGCCATTCAGTTGTCCCCTTTGATCACTCTGTGCCAAAAATTGTCCCTTTTACAGCGGGCGCCAGGCCTTTGTATGCACTTCCGGCCCAGGCTCTGCATGCAGTCAGCCTTGACGGAGTCACACTGAGGCACAACAGTTACCCATTGTACCACTCGAATGGGAAATTCAGGCAGGGCAGGTATTGGTGGGTGTCTATTTGAGGGGGGTGGCTTATTTTAAACATGTAGTGCAAAAACCAGGGGGTTGCTTATTGCTGGGGGATGGCTTATCATAGGATAACAGGGTATATGCATATAGAAAAATAAAAATGTTCCATGTAAGTTCATTTAAATCATTGAAAACTATTTTAAAATTGCAGCCTTCATCAGAGAGGTCCTAAAGGCGAGCGACAAGCTGTGCGCACAAGCAGGGGTGGTCCTATTGCAGATCAGAGATGGGACTCTTCCCCCTCTAGTGTGCACAAGTGTTGAAAGGCAAACGTTTCCTATATAAACCCTTGCTGCCTGCCGTAACACTAGTGTCAGTGTTTCCGTAGTGGGCAAGGCAAGGGGCAAGTGGGGCCCCTAAGATGACATGACACCACTGAAATTCTACTCACTATCGCCGAAGGATACGTCAGGGGTAGGGTGAGTATCCCGAGTGTAGATTAGGGTGAGTTTGCTCACAGTTTTTAATGTAATCTGCTATATTACCACCCACTCTATACCCCCCCCCTCCCTGTACATCCCCAGTGCATCAATGATGCAGGAATGTGAAGACTTGGAATGCCTTTACTAGTACAGTATTTCAATGAGGGTGAAGGCCAAAGGCACCCAACATGGTCCCAGCATCATTACTGACATCAGGGAGGTGGATCCCAGAACAAGATGAGCACACTGTCGGGGCTGGAGGAGGACCATCAATGAGGATGCAGCTGAAAACAGGTAATCAATCCACAGTGTTACTTCCAAGGTTAGGGGGGTTCACATGCTCGTCGGACCCATCAGCTAAGAATGCTGCTGGGAGGTCAGACGAAGGCACATTCACTTACCTGCTCGGCCGATTACTGGGTTCTCACAACGCCGAGCCGCTCGTTTGATGCAAGCTGGACCGAGTTAGTACGTTGGCCGTTGAAATGGTGGATGTCTAAACACAGCATTCGCGAGTTAGGTAAGTCTATGGGCTCCATCGGGACCTCACGCCAAGCCAATACGCTTTAGCGGAGGGGGTCCTAACGGAATAGTGGAAGCATTAGCCTAAAGCTAGGCACACAAGGTGCGATTTAAGCATACAATCGATGTAAATCAAGAAAATTTCATCGATTGTATCAAATGCGTGCCGGGACACATGGTACATTGACGATAATTGTTCGATAAAGAGCTTTACACGATTGAAAGTGATCGGACTAGTTTGGAAAATTATCGTCGAATTGTACCATGATGGTTGGTGGAACTACTTTTTCATTTTCACGTACAATGTATTCGAGGAGTGATAGTTTACTGTTTTGTAGGGCTCAATGGCACTTCATCGGATATTGTACTACGATTGTATGGGACACTATAGCGCACACTGTACAACGATAATATACAAAATCCAGGTTCTTCATCTAATCTCACATCGATTGTATGCTTAAATCGAGCCGTTGTGTTCCTAGCTAAAGGGTGAGAGCCTAGGCATTTGGGGGGGGGGGCGGCAATCTTTTATCCAAACCTTGGTGGGTGACTGGGGGGCCTGGCCACACCCACAGCATCGACCCGGTTATCGCTTTGTCCATTAGTGGTTTATTGTAGCTTTCACGCTTGATTTTTAAATTAAATCTAATGAACTTCATTAGCACATCACCTATCCCCGACCTACACCCACCCAAGGTGGCCTTGAGGACCCTTAAGTGTTGGAGCTCCCCAAGGTCAATAACTGTATTAGAGTTTTTAAAACAACAAAACATTGAATGATGTACAACTAGGGGCACTTAGAGAACTAGAGCTGATCATTTCTTCTGTGTTTCCACTAAGGGGTTCGCCCAAAATGTACTCGTGTTTGCTCCTGGACTCCAGAGTCCCCATACACTTTAGATTTCTCTGTAAGATTTACTTTAGATTCCTTTTGTTTACCAAAACATGTAATTTGAGGGACTTTCTCAACCCCAGGTGCCAAACCTGCGACCTTCAGGCGTTCCTGGCGCCCCCCCCCCCCTTGGTTTTTACTTGCGCCCCAGAAAACTTGATGCATAGGGCATAGGAACTCAACTGTCCTCAGCCCCAGGATCTTCTTCGGGAGGGAAGAAGAGGAGGAGAGGGACTCGTTGGCTGAGCAGATGAAAACCAATCAGCAACCCAGACAGCGCCGGAGCAAGTCCATCACCTCACCAAGAATATCCTGTTCTAAGAGATGTGTGTCAGATGCTCCCACTATTCCAAAATGAACGGGATTGAATAGTATAGATTGAAAAGGTTTATGGCGGCCCTTTAGGGAGGCCGTACTTGTGGCCCTCATATCAACATCAGTTCCGACCACTGTTTTTAAACCATCAAGGCTACCTCTGTTCAATCGAGAGGACCGGCACTAAATAGTTGTGTGGTAGATCGTGAAGGATATCTGACAGAGAGATCTAAAGGTGTATGGCCCGCTTTAGAAAATAGAATGTGAACCTTGACCTAAACAGTTGGTGAATGTGGATGAAAGTGATGACTTGAACCATTAATGGTTTATAATTAGCATTATATTAATTTAAGACCAGAAAAGTGCATGGAAATAGGAAAGTACTTCAGAAGAAACATTGAAAATGCAGGATTTTAACATGGCCCTGTAGTGTTTCCAGTTTTGTACTGTAGACATAAAGAACTCATTTTTGCATGTTGGAATTTCTGGACAAATGGTCATGGTCCAGCGTAAGTGATTTGTAAGTACGGACGGGCCACATGACGCACTCGGTCCCTCCCGCACAGCTGTCATTCCATGATGACGCTATTGGCTCCTACAACTGATATAGCAACTCACTAAAGCTGTCACACGTAATGTAGTTAATCAATTTGAATATTCCATTTTGGAATATAATTTCCGAGGCGATATACGAATTCTCCTGCAAAAAAGGCAGTTTAACCTGTTTTCTGCCCGGCGCCATAACCATCAGTCTCCTCGTTTACCTCACAGGCCCCCGTGTTGTGTGTTTTATTATGCCCCACTGTGGACAGAGAATATATTTTGTGCTCATTTCATATTCCCCTCAGACGCTCCGCTATTTTTCACTTTTATGTTATAATTCCATTCTCTGACGAGAAGGGTGTTCGCTTGAGGGGGGCAAACCGAATGAGAAAAGGTTGTGTGAAAACTAGTTATAGGTAGAGGTGATGGATTAATCAGAGGAAAATTGTTTTTGGGGGATAAGGAAGGGGAAGTAAGGACTAAAGGGGGGCTTCTCTCATCAGCCATGGAAGTGAAACATGGATGCCAACAGTCCAGCTGGTTCTTGTAGCGGGCAGAGGCTGTAAGTGATTTTTTTTTAGAGAAGAGCCCTTGGTGGTGCAAGCACACCACAATCCATGATTCTATAACACCAAAAAACCTAGGTGTCTTCGTTGGCCCCCCACTTCTAAAATGTAAGGGCTTCGCTCCCGAAAAGGGGTTTCAAACTTGGTTCCAAGAAGCTAAAAGCCCCTTGAACAGCATCCCATTCTAGGGCAGGGGTTCCCAAACTGGGGTGGTATGCGGGGGGGGGGGGCCTCATTTGAACCTGGGTTCACTGGGGAGGGGGGGCTTGAAAATGTTCCTAAATTGAAAAGGTGGCCCTGACAGGAATGGTTTGGGATCCATCGCGACCTAGGAGAGCAAGTCCAGTCTCCCAAGTACTAGGGACTGATGGAAGTCCTCCCAAAGAGGGACCACCATTGGAGGGGTTGCCGGCCGAAAGCCGTAGGCAAACTTCTGGCCACTTTCTGAGTGAAGCCAATGAGGTACTTGTACAGCTTTTATGAAAAGCGATATGTGACGTTTTCTGCCTTCTCTACTACTTAAGCAGGTACATCAATTTGTTGTAGATATGGGGAACAGATTGATGGCCACTTCGAGCGGCCTGCACGCTCACGGCCATACTATTCGTGCCTATAATAGTGAGGACCATCGCTGTTTCGCGCGGGACTAATCAATCTGCTCGGAAAAATGGGGGACCATATCGACATGACCGTTAAATACAGCCGAGGTCCGTTGCTTTGCATGGAAAAAAACGTGGGTCTCCATGCAAAGCATCGGCTGCTGAGCTGGAGAGAACAACAGAGCTCTTCACCAGGTCGCTGTGATATCTGATAGCAGATCACCCTGCTGCAGGGGAAACATCGGACGGCGCAAAATAATCGAGCCGTTGTTCCCTGCTTCAAGACGGCCATACACCACTGAGTGGGTGCCGACAGAGCTGTTCAGATCAGGGAGTTGGTGATTGATACTGTCCAGGGGAGTCAGGTGATCCCACTTGTATAGTTCTCCCAAATAAAACGAGTTGAAATGTTTTTACAAACATCTCTCGTTTTAACCTTCCAAATCTCCCCAACGGTTGACATTAACGCAGAAATACCACCTGGTGGTAGACTGGAACCGACTAAAAAAAAAAGCAAACGATTTCTGACAGCAGGGGGTTGGCTTTTAGAACACAGACGCGCCCACTATGGTACGTATCGCCTAGGACAAGAATAAACAAGTTGCAGGGGTTATGGAATTCGCTCCCATGAGACAATGCTGTCTGAGTTTTACAGATGTGACGTCAGCGTCATGTCTGTGAGGACTTTGTGAAGAGGGGAGAACAGAAGCCTCTACCCTTCAGCACAGCTGGATGGATCCGCCTCCCGAGTTGGCACCCCCCATACGAAGCTGCAAAGGAGGTCTCTGTCTGTGTAGTAGTGCGGGGAGAGGGGGGGGGGGGGGCGGGCTGTTCAGGCTGCTGGCTGCCCTGAGAAGGTAATCGATCGGAAGTAGCTTCTCTTGCCCTTAATCAACATGCTGCCACACAGTTGAAAACATGAAGAAGATTTTTTAAAAAAAGTAAGTTTATTTGTTTTTGTTGTAGCCGTTTTCCAGATCTGAATTGCGAACAGTTAAGTAATGTGCTTAGTTCATGTAATGTGTTTGTTTTTTTTGTCACTTTAAAAGTCACCCAGTCAAGGTTAAAAAAATTGTGAGGAAACAAATACATAAACCTGATGTTGGTGCTCTAATCACAACAAGGGAAAACAATATATCCATGAAGTGGGGCTGACAAATCTGCTCCTCCACATCTGGTAGAAGGACGGCTGCGATGGTCATCAAAGCGTGACACATTTATGGATATGGCTAAATAACAAGACAGGGAAGAAGTTGCGAGCTAAACCAGACCTATAGGAGACAATCACAGTCATACTAATAGTCGCACAAATGAACGTAATTCAATGCCTAATAGGAATGTGTCAGGTAGATGTATCTGAATGACTATGAATGTGCTCGGCACTTTCCTGGACTTCATTATTAGATGAACAGTAAAATATGTTTTCTATTTTGTCTCTCCCATCTGTAGCTGGAGGTACGGAGCTCCAGATTGAAGTTTCTATTTAAAGAGCCAGTCCATCCAGTGCAAGAACACTGATCCTCTGATCTTTTGTTATTGCAGAAGTGTTAGCGGACTCATAAAGCGGCGGCGCAATCGCCGGCAACACCTTTACAATATGTAATTTGAAAGAAGAAGAACCAAAAGCATTTTCATCTATAGTCACCAGAGTGCTAGGTTGATGTGAAGGAAGAGCTCGGCATTTCAAGAGAGGTCGGGGAGAAGGAGGAAAAAAGAAACAAAATGGAGGAGAGGAAATAAGACAAAGATCAGTTCGTCTCATGCTAGGCTTGGGACCCGACCCCGGGTCTGCCATACTCCTTTGTTGTGACATTATTATAGGTCTGGTGTTACAAGCATGTTTTAATGAATCTGCTTCCATCTTCCTCCAATTAAAGTCCATTCTTTCTGTTTTTTTGTTCAAAGAAGAAACATTTATTGAACAAATACGAGTAACATGAAGTGCTTAAGAAAAAAACATAGTAATAAAAATATGAGAAAAGAAACAATAAACGGAGTAGTAAAAGGGGACATAATCAAAAGTCCACTCTTTCAATGTTTCTAGGTGAGTTTTCAATTTAGGTCTGTCCCCTGATGTCAGGGGCAGTCCAGCCTGTCGGCACCCTGGGTATCGATCAACGAATTGGGTATTGGGATCTGTGTGATTATCACATCCTTCCAGTAGCAATGTATGGAATGAGGGGGAATGGGGGTAAGACGGTGGAAAGAAGGGGGATTTGGTGGGGAGAGATGGGGTGTAACGAGGGAGGTTAGTGCGGGTAAACGAGGGTGTGGACGAGGGGGAGGTGGTAATGATGTTGGACTGAGGGGAAAGGTGGTAACGATGTGGGACAGAGGGGGGGGTGGTAACGATGTTGGACCGAGGGGGGTAGGTAAACGATGTTGGACCGAGGGGGTGGTAACGATTGTTGTTCAACTGAGGGAGAAGAAGTGGTTTAGCGAAGTTGGAACGAGAGGAGGTTGGGTAAACGATGTTGGACGAGGGGCGGTGAAAATCGAGGTTGGACCGAGGGGGAGGGTTAGCGTTGTGACAGAGGGGAGGTGGTAAGGGGATTTGGGGGTTTGATGAGGGGGAGGTGATAAGAATGTTGGACCGAGGGGGGGGGGAGGTAGCAATGTTGGATCGAGGGGGAGGGGGTGGTAGCAATGGTGGACCAAGGGGGTGGTGGTAAATGATGTTCCCGAGGGGGAGATAGTCACCAATGTTGACCGAGGGGAGGTGTTTTTTTGTTGGAGTGTTGGTTAACGATGTTTGGACCGAGGGGGGGGGGGGGGGGGGTGTAACGATGTTTGTACGAGGGGGAGGTTGGGGTAAAGAATGTTGGACCGAGGGGGGGGTG
>CM070032.1:226151650-226184156 GCA_036250615.1 Ptychadena robeensis | reverse complement strand
CCCCCCCCCCCTCCTTAGTACAGGGTTGGTGGGGCAACAAGGGGATTTGTGAGACATACGCGTTACTCAATGTAATGTTTATACAACGTAAGTTTATAAGTCAAAAATAAGGACATCATCTTACAAGGGACGGGTCACATTCCCTAGGTATTTGCTTGTCAGTAGAGTAGAGGATTCATTTTTGGACAAAATTTCAATAAAAACAAATGGTCAAAGCATTGCTGATTGGTTGAATGTCCTAATGACATCTAAATGTGCCACTTGTGTCTTGATTGATTTTTTAATCAGATGTAATGGTGAAAATGATTGCATGGTTAGCATAACACTAATGTTTTCTGTTTGGGTTAAGGTTAGGGAAATAAATCACCTCCAGTCATATTGCTATTCCTGAAGGAATCCAATTGGTGGCCTATGCATGCCAAAGATAGGTTCTCTTTACACATTCATATCTTTCTCTTCTTGCTGCATCTACAGCAGTGGTTTCCAAACTGGGGGGGTGGGTGGGGGGAAGGTTTTCCAGGGCGGGGGGGGGGGGGCGTGGGCCGCCATTCTTAACCTGTGTTATAATAGGGAAGGGGGGGTTCAATAATGTTCCTAAATAGAAAAGGGGGCCCTGCAAGGAAAGTTTGGGAACTATTGATCTACAGTATTGCATATCTGTCAACTATTCCGTTTTTCCCACCCCACTTGTGCTGATAATGTACAGGGTGGGACATAAGCTAGCCATACACGTGTCGGATTCCATGGCCAATTGATCACTCACCCGATCGATTCCGGCGATTCTGCCGGGAATCGCAGGTGTGATCAATCGGCCAATTAAGAGTATCCATCACTGCATACCACCTTGTCCCACGGATTCCGGGACGATTCCGTGTCCGATTCTCCTCCTCACAAATGGCAACTCCCCCTGATCTGGGCAGAATCAATCTGATGGAACCAACATGTTGGTTCTCTGTCGGATCCGATTCTGGGCCCCTGAACGATCGGACCTGATCGATTGGACAAGGTGGGCTGCATGCGATTCCGGCACGATCGCTTGGCGTGCACGCGCCCGGAATCGATCGTGCCGGAATCCGGTGGGAATCCGACACGTGTATGGGGGCCTTTAGAGTAATGCCCTCTCCCTCCTAAGTTAGGCAGACAACTAACTCTCATACCTGAAGTGACGTCAGTACGTAACTTCCTGTATTTTTACGATTTTATTTTTATGATTTCTGACGGTCAGCACTATTGGTTGACCAAAGTGGTCTGGGCCCACTCCAATTAAGTCAGCATGCAGGCGATTAAGTTTCGTGTGAGACCTAGGAGTGCCCGGACAAGCACGGACCCCCGCGGCTCATGGGGCTCTGGCACCGACCCAGACACCAGCATGTGGCTGGTGAGCATATAGTACAAAGTTTCTTGAAAAGACCTAGCTACAGTGCCGTGCTATTCCAGAAATCTTACTTGTGTGCCAACATTCTAGCTTGCCACCATATCAGTAGAGATGGTCGAATTTTTCGACTTGCTAACTTTGTGAGCTTATTGCAAAGCCCCTGAACATGGTATCATCGCCAAAATTACTGGAGATGTAGAGAAGGGTTGGAGGAACATTTGAAAAGAAAAAGTGTTGCTCTAGCACATGTAGTTTTTGCATAAATTAAGTTCAAAGTTAAAGTCGAAATTCCGATTTTCGAAATTTGTACTTGACTTTGAACTTAATTTGTGAAAAAACTATTTGTGTTAAAGACTTACTTTCTTTTTTGTAGTATACCCCCAACCCTTCTCTACATCTCCAGGAAGTCTGGTGATGACACTATGCTCAGGGGCTTTGCAATTAAGTCGAAACCGTCGAAATGGTAGAATTTTTGAAAAAAAATTCGACCATCTCTACATATCAGTAAATCTTGCCTTGCTTAGAGTGCGGATCCTTGTGTCCTGGAGCCCGAGTCTGTACCTTCTCAGGAGAAGGACGTGCAAGTACCAGTGCCTCAGTACCATACTTCCCATGGCCTTAGAGGGGATAGTTAGTAAAGATGGCCATACACCTTTAGATTTCTCTGTCAGATATCCTTTAGATCTACCAACCACTATGTAGTGCCGGGTCCTCTGCGATTGAACACAGGTAGAATTTATTGTTTAGAAAGTCCCTCATATCACATGGTTTTGGTAAAACAAAAGGAGATCTAAAGGCCCCCATACACGTGTCGGATTTCCACCGGATTCCGGCACGATCGATTCCGGGCACGTGCACGCCAAACGATCGTGCCGGAATCGCATGCAGCCCACCTGGTCCGATCGTTCGCGTCCGATTGATCAGGGGCCCAGAATCGGATCCGACAGAGAACCAACATGTTGGTCTTTCTCATGCGATTCTGTCCGGATCAGGGGGAGTTGCCATTTGTGAGGTGGACAATCGGACACGGAATCGTCCCGGAATCCGTTGGACAAGGTGGTATGCTGCGATGGATACTCTTAATTGGCCGATTGATCACACCTGCGATTCCCGGCAGAATCGCCGGAATCGATCGGATGATGAATCGATTGGACATGGAATCCGACAAGTGTATGGCTAGCTTAAAGGAAATCTGACAGAGGGATCCGAAGGTGTATGGGGGCCCTAACATTCTAGTTTCTAAAAAGTAATGCATTTTTTCATCATTGCCTATAACTATGAGCAGTTCAATCACAGTGTCAACCCTTTGAAGGCTGACATTCCCTTTCCAGTGTTGCCACTGATCTGAGCCGGTCGCTCTGGTTGAAGATATGCGTCACCTGAGCACAATTAATTTGCTTTAATGTATTCAGGTTCCTCATTATATATGATATACTGATAATTCTATTATATTTAGGGATGGGTTACTTTATGATAGACTTTTTAATATGTATCGCAAGAGGGAGGCAGATGGTTTTACTGACACTTTAAGTGATTATTTCTGCTCCACCTAACACTCTCTTCTGAAATGATTTCTTTGCTTTGCCAACTGTTGTTCCATTGCATGCTTGTGTTTGATTGACTAGAATCACACATTTTCCCTTTATATTAAATGACTTAAAGGTTCATTACAACAGTGAAATTAAAGAGTTTCATTATGAAGAAACACGTGCAGCTTAAAGAGGACCTGTATATATATTTCCTTCAGTTTATGTATGTTTTGTCCATGTTTTACTATAACTCATTCAGGTATTTATTATCTGTCAGAGAATGCAATACTCTCCTGGATAATTTCATCATCTGTTATACCAAGAATAATAGGGCCATCTTTAGGTAGGTATCACTCAGGTTCACCATCTATGCCTTACCCAGTGGTTCCCAAACTTTCCTTGCAGGGCCCCCTTTTGTATCTAGGACCATTATAGAGCCCCCCTCCCCATTCAAACACAGATTTAGAATGAGGGCCCGCGCCTGCAATACTCTCCTGGACAATTACATCAACTTTTATAGCAAGAGACATCTTTAGGTAGGTATTACTCAGGTTCACCATCTATGCATTACCCAGTGGTCCCCAAACTTTTCTTGCAGGGACCTCCTTTTGTATCTAGGAACATTATATAGCCCCCTCCTCATTCAAACAGAGGTTCAGAATGAGGGATCGCCACTCCCCCCCCAGGGGGGGCCTGCCCCCCATATTAGGGACCACTGGCCAGCCAACACAAAGGAAATAATTGCAGCATATTGTCTCTCAATGCTGCCAGTTGTCTTCCCCTCTGTTCTGATTGCCCCATATTCTCTCCTATTCTATCTTATAAGTAAGTAGAGTTGTGTGTTTACATATTTTGTGTGTGTATATGAGTTGTTGTTCTGGTTATATTGCAATGCTGTCAGATAAATAAGTGAGTTTGGGGTACAGTTTGGGCACTCAGTCTCTAAAAGGTTCGCCATTACTGGCCTATACACAGTCCTTTACCTCTAATAGGTCCACAGTATGCGAACAATACTAAATGGTGATACTATCCAGTGGCGTAGCGAGGGGGGTGCCGAGGGGGCCATGGCCCCGGGCGGCGTATCAAAAGGGGGAGCGGCGGCAATCACCATGATATTTAAATGTAAAAAAATATAGGTATAAATCTAGTTTGCGTACATGCAGCTTCAGTTGAGGTAAATTCGGTGACTTTCTTTGGTACACTAGAACGCTGTCTACCGTAGACGTAGAAAATAAAGAGTAGCAGCGTGTGTGTGTCCTGTATCCTCTTCACGTGGACGTAGACGGTCTACGTCTACGTGAAGAGGATACAGGACACACGTTGGAGCGCTAGAGGCGATGCTGTAAATTATATTAGACACCATTACAAAGAAACTATAACTGCACTGGAAAAACTGACAGAAACGAGTGAAAGTATAATACACGCACAGATGCGTTACTTAGGCTTCTGGCAACCGATACTGTGTGAAGTTACTAAATAGAGGGGCGGCAAATTTCCGGTCGGCCCCAGTCGACGAAAGCCCACGCTACGCCACTGATACTATCTACCCATCTACTTCACCAAAACCAATATCATAATCATTATCCTGAGAAAGCCAAAACAGAGCGAAACACGTACATACCTTATGGGTTTTTAACCTCCTTGGCGTTGTGCATGTGCCACGCTTTAAAAAAAAAAAAGTGTCCTTACTGTAGACCGGGAACACATCCCCGGCATCACCGATGACCTCTAAAATGCGACGCCCCCTCCTGGAGGCCAATAGTGTTCTCCCTGCCCCTGATGTGTGGAAGCATTAGTGTGTACGCCGATACACAGAAACACTGGGGGTTTCAGCGGACAGATGAGTTTGCCTGTAGTTAACTCTTGGTGAGTTTTACTGGCTGACGGACCTGGCCGAAGGCCCATCACTAGTCACTCTGCCATAAAGGATTAAGAAATGAAGACACTTGTGGAAAAGTATTCCATATTTATGAAGACGATTCCATAAAGATATGAACTAAACCTACTGAGTAGAGATGGTCGATTTTTTTTATTTTTTTTATTCGACTATTTCGATTATTTTGAGCTAATTTCAAAGCCCCTGAACATAACACCAAACACCAAACTTGCTGGAGATATACAGAAGGATTGGGGGTATAGTCCAAAAACGAAAGTATGTCTCTAACACAAATAGTTTTTGCACACATTAAGTTCAAAGTCAAGTAAAGATTTAGAAAATCGGAATTTCAACTTTGTATTTGAACTTAATTTATGCAAAAACTACATGTGCTAGAGCAAAACTTTTTTTTTCAAATGTTCCCACAAACCTTCTCTACATCTCCAGCAATTTTGGTGATGATACCAAGTTCAGGGGCTTTGCAATCAGCTCACAAAATTAGCAAGTCGGAAAATTCGACCATCTCTACTACTAAGTCATCGAAATATGCCACCAAGGTGCCATGAACCCCTCACAACCATGCAGAGCAGACAATATGGTCATCAATATACAGTACCACAAATTAAATTCATATCACTCCTCCAATAGACTTCAAGTCTTTTTTCATTTTTAGCATTAGGCATAGAAGAAGACTCCAGATGAACTAAGCTAGGCAGCACTACATAAAATTCTATAAAGATTCAATATTTAAATCCCTCATTAATACTTCATCCCGCAATTCTCTGGTAGCAGGAAAATTTAGTGGCCTCAGAACTAAAGAATATCAAAAATCATATCATTCTCCTTGTATTTTTAATACCTCCAGCGGGATCCTTAACTTCCAAACATCTCCAAGGACCTTTTTTTTTGTTATCCATTTCAATTAAAAGAAATCATCGTTCAATCACAATTTTAATAGCCGATCATCTTTCCCTTTGCTGAAATTACATCATAAAAGCCATTTAATTGGAAATGAGTAGTAATTGAATGACTTTACTCACACAAAGAATTACGATGAAAGATGCTTTCTTAACAGCCCCAGCAGAGTTCAACATTAAAGCCTCTTCTATTAAATAGCTGTTAGAGGGTAAAAAAATTAACCCATTTACAACTGATCTAACACATTGTATAGGAACGGTCATTTTCAAGATGGACGTGTTTGGGGTGAATCAACCACGATACATTAGTGGATGGTTCCTTTACTTGTGTCTAGACTCCACTTGGCCTCCTGGACCTGTGAGGCGCCATTTGTCCTGGTTTAGGGTGTGTTAACTACCGCTTTTACAATAGCATGGCAATAACATGGCCATTTATGGGTATGGCGCCAACAAAACAAGCCTAAAAAACAATAGGCCCGTATTGTACATATGACAGGGCGAGTCCAATGATTTTCAGCTGCATGCGATGTTGCAATTTCTTTTTCAAATCTCTATTTATAGGTTGGTGGGCTGGGGGAAGGCATGTGGGCATCGGAAAATTCCTGATTGCCCCCCATTGTGATGCTGCTCTGGGCAGCCACCCATATTTAGTGATGCAAGGCAGACAGTTCGGCCGCAAACATGGATGTTCGCACTCCTTCTAGCCGGCGAGTAGTAGAGATGGTTGAATTTTTTTTCCAAAAATCGACCATTTCAACGATATCGAGTTTATTGCAAAGCCCCTGAACATGGTATCATCACCAAACTTGCTGGAGGTGTAGAGAAGGGTTGGGGGTACACTACAAAAAAAACCAAATATGTCTCTAACACAAATAGTTTTTGCACAAATTAAGTTCAAAGTCAAGTAAACATTTCGAAAATTGGAATTTCAACTTCTTTTTGAACTTTATGCAAAAACTACATGTGCTAGAGCAAAACTTTTTTTTAAATGTTTCCACAACCCTTCTCTACATCTCCAGCAATTTTGGTGATGATGCCATGTACATGGGCTTTGCAATCAGCTCACAAAGTCAGCAAGTCGAAAAATTCGACCATCTCTACCGAGCAGTATGGGTGTTCGACCCGCCCCATTCACCAGGGAGAAGGATCTCTCTATACTTCCTTCGGTAGGATCAGGAGCAGTAAGATCCTGCCAGAGGAAGAATCTTTTCACTAGAAGACAGGGTAGAGAAGCCGGTCTTCTAGTGAAAAGCCGGCTTCGGAAACCGGAAGTGATGTCAGTGACGTCACATCCGGCAATCGGAACCAGGAACTATGCGTTCCATGTATCGGATGTGATGTCACTGACGTCACTTCCTGTTTCCCCAATTCAATTCGACAGGGAATTTGAATCTGCCCGCGAACAGATGAACCTGACCATACCTTCCCAACGCTGCTCCTCCCCGGGAGTGTGTTTATTACACACTTACAGATATAATTTCGCTCTCGGCTAGAGCTATTGTCATTCCTAACTTCACCTTAGTGCTGCCTCTTGCAAATTAAACACTCAGTACATATTTTACAAAAAGAGTGTAAAAAATGCAGATATTTCTTCTCCTGAATATTTCATGGAGTAAGCACTTTACCATTTTTAAAAGTAGAAATTATTCCACATGAGCCCTCGTGCTACTGAAAAAGCTGTTTATTAGGACCAAGACGTCTGCTGTAGGGAAGTATTGATATGGATTTTTCAATGAAGGAAGGACTGAATAATACATTTTACATTAGTGAAGAGCTTCGGCGGCCATCATATGCTAACAGCATTTGATCAGCATTGGCATGAAATAGATTGGCACTGGTAGGTCATAATAAAAAAAATAGAAAAAAAAGAAATTCCATTAATTTTCATGCAATTGTCATTCAACAACTCTGCAGTTTACAGGAAGTGTTTTGCTCCCCTTCATTTTTACTCCTCAGAATTAAACTCAAGAGGGGAAGATGGATCAGGATGTAAAACATAGATCAATCATTTGCTATTCAAATTGTATGAAGTCACACTCACTATAGAAGATATGGTTATTAAGTTTTTCATCACATGGTCAACAAAAAAAAGTAAATACCCCATGGGATTTAATCTATACGTATAAAGTGCTTCTTCCAAGTTCTTTGTTGGAAGTGGTCAGAATTTAGACAATGAGATTATGGATCTACCTCACAAAGTTCACATGCATTCTCATGCCAAATGTTAACTATTCAAAAAAAAATTGTTCCCCCTTGGTGGGACTTTGAATATTATGAACATAATATACTAGAGATCACCAATTGACCAATTCACCAATCACCAAGTATTGCTTGTTCGACTGTATTTAGTCCATTTATTAAGGGCACCCATACACCTTACAATCTTACCGTACAATTTCTGTGCCTTGCCCTGCTTTAAAAAAAGCAAGCCACGTGTGTATTGCCCAGGGGGTGAAGAAATGTGTGTAGATGCGTTATATTTATCAATACTACGTTTTGCATTTGGATCGTATTATACTTACACACATTTGACTTGCTTTGATTGCAATGGAACTGAGTTTGACCTAATGAGTAGAGATGGGCGAACATCGCCATTTACTGTCCGTGAACGGGCGGGTCGGACTTTTAAATAAGTCCGCCGTCCGCCCTGTTCGCGGACACATTCAAATTCCCCGCCTCAGTGACGTCACATCCGGTCCTTGGACCGCAACCTGGAACGCATAGTTCCTGGTTACGGGCGCAGGATGTGACGTCACTGACGCCACTTCCTGCTCCAAGCCGGATTTTTCACTACAAGACCGGCTGCATGCCCGGTCTTGTAGTGAAAAGATTCTTCCTCCGGCACGATCTCGCAGGTTCTGATCCTGCCGGAGGAAGAATTTAGATCTTCTTCTCGTCGGCGAACGGGGCGGGTCGAACACCCGTACTGTCCGCCGGCGAGAGGATGGGCGAACATGCTCGTTCGCCGCCGAACTGTTCTCCGGCGAACAGTTCGGTCCATCCCTACTAATGAGTTCAAAAAAGCACAAAACTGGCCCAACCCAATCTCCTAACTAGTCGCCTGACTCCCTCTGTCTATCCTACGCCACCCATAACCTAAATGTCACCTTTGCTTGGCCTGACCCATAACATTTTACACAAGCCCAGTAATCTGCTGCCATTTCTCCGTCAGATTTTATAAGAGCAGCAAGAACTTAATTTGTCTCTTTTATCCCTTATCTTCTGCAATTTCTGCTCTTTACAAGAATAAAGCTAGACGTAGCATAGAATTTATATAACACGTGCCCTTACCTTTGCCTCCGTGCAGAAATTTTAATAAAAGCGTCTGAGTCTCAGGGTACATTCGGTTATTAGAAGGAATGTCTGCCTGTTAGTGACTTTTCATAATGAAATATCTTCACATGAGCCGCAAATCTCCCAGATGAGACGTCTTATCTAGTTGTATGTCAGGTAAGTAGTATGGAGCAACCTAGCTGCCCCCTCCTTCACAATTATTTCTTCCTCTCAGACTCAGCGTGTTAAATGAATTTATGACAACGGAACTATATATATATATATTCAAATAAGCATAATGATGCATGCTAGATGTCAAATGGTGAAACACCTCAGAATTGATGGAATATCTATAAGGCGTGGAGTCCTCCAGGTTCACATGTGTGACCTCAGTGTTCCATTATTTACATGTTCTCCAATCAAGTTTCACAATTCATGACAATCATATTTCTCGCTAAGGTTGAGGTATGGGACCTTCAGGTTAGGTAAACAGAATCTTGCTGCCCAGGTCAGTGTCAGCAGAAATAATGAGATGAAGTTTTGAGACTTTATTTTATCTTCTACCTAAAAGTTATGTGACTTTACAGCAGTGTTGGAAATTCAATAGGGTTGCCAGTGGGGGTGCAACAGGCTTGAAACTTATTACTTACACTAGTCACTGCCAGCTTTCCTAAATGTGTAGTGATCATGTCGCAAATCAGCAGACAGGCCTGGAGCCAAAAGACAGAGACCTAGGCGGAGGGACTACATGACTGGCACACTAAGGGTTAGCAATTCTTATAAACATGCTTAGCTATGTTGTTTATGGTTTCTTGTTATGTTATTGTGTTATCTTGTTCCAGCTCTACCAGATAGGTTGGCTCAGTTGCTAGGCGGGGTTCTCCTGTAGTTTAGTGTGTGAAGAGAATTTACTACAATTCAGTCGGAGAAGGATCTGGCTGGATACATTTCCCGCCCTCCCTCCCTCCCTCCCTCCCTCCCTTAATTTTCTTTGGTTTATAAAACTTTGATTAATTCCTTTGTTTTCAGGTTTCAAAACTTGTCACGGCAGCGGCAGGGTTGTAAGGCCCTTGAAGGTGGTCTGGTCATGGAAAAGCTCATTGGAAGGGACCGTCGTAGGTACGGAGTCCCACCCTTTGTTAAGGATGTCGGAGTGCCAGGGAACTAGTTCTGTAAGGTGGTATCTGCATTGTATTGTCGCCAAGTCAGTGTAGTGCGGCTGGAGGCCGATGTATTGGGTGATGCAGATACAGGGTGTTGGATAACTGCCTTCAAGGGACCTTTTAATTTTAATCTATCATGGTCTGTTTAATGATTGTTATATATTATATTTTCTTAGTTACGTTAGTAATAAAAGGCTGCCGGGCCATTTAAAACCCAATCGGTCTGAGTCTCAATTATTCCCTTTGGGTTTTTAGTGAGTGAATGTTGTTGAACAATTCAGACAAAAGGAACAGCTATCTGGTATACCCTAGTCATGCTGTGTTCCTAGCTGGAGAACAATCTGAACCTAAGGGCCTGCAGTGGATGGATCTCCTTGCTTTTGTTATTCATTCTGTTAAGCTGCCTGCCTTTCTTGATCAGCGCCCCGCTAGTTATCAGATCACTAGTTATCAGGGGCCAGATGATGAATCATATCAATACAGGAAGATCATTATTATTAAAATAATGGCTTCACCTTTATAATGATGTTGTCACAGATTGCAATACGGCTTTGAGATCTGGGACTTCAGATGTCCCCTCTCCCTATGATCCTACTGTGCCTGTTCCTAAACCACAGAGGACATGGGTCTTTTATTGAAGATCGGCTCCCTCTGCTAGTAGCGCCAACAATAACACATGACGTGGTTTTCCTGCTTCCTCTGCTGGGCATTTCTGGTACATCCTCATCACTTAAACAGGTCCTTCTATATCTCCTTGGAACCTGGTCATGTGCAATCAGGTAACATGACCCATTATTTAACAAAGTGCCTGGCAGCTAGTCAGTAGTTGCCAGAAAAAAGTATTTTGCTATTTGTTACCCAGGTCCTGCTTCCTAGTCATTGCTGTAACTGTTTTATTGACCCTTGGACCATCCAAACTCTGCTGTTTTCTGCCCACCTTGACCTATCACCTGCTTCTTGCCATGTCTCTGTCTGCTGATTTTGTACTTCATCTCAGAACCTTCAGCTGTCAACAATGGCCGGTAAGTGTAGCTGAGGGCCACAACCTGGGAGCCTCCCACAACAAAGTCTACAGGGACCTTTTATTGAAGATCGGCTCCCTCTGCTAGTAAAACCAACAATATCCCTCAATGTTGCTTCTGTTTCTCTTCTTCCTCTGCTGGGCATTTCTGGTACATACTCTGTCATCCCTCAAACTTTCCCTTCTGCATCTCCCTGGAACCTCATCTGGAAGACTTGTCCAATCAGGTCACATGACCCAGTATTTAATGAAATGCCTGGCAGCTAGGTATTAGATGCGAGAAAAAAAAGTATTTGGCAATTTGTTACCCAGTCTCTTCTCCCTGGTCATTGCTGTAATTGACCCTTGGACCATCCAAACTCTGCTGTTTTCTGCCCACCTTGACCTATCACCTGCTTTTTGCCATGTCTCTTTCTGCTGATTTTGTACTGCATCTCAGATCCTTCTGCTGTCAACAATAGAGATGGTAAAAAAAAATTTAATTGCAAAGCCCCTGAACAGGGTATCACCACCAAACTGGAGATGTAAAGAAGGGTTGGGGGTATAATACAAAAAAACAAAGCATGGCTCTAACACAAATAGTTTTTGCACAAATTAAGTTTAAAGTCAAGTAAAAAATATGGAATATCTGAATTTCGACTTTGTTTTTTAATTTATGCAAAAACTACATGTACTAGAGCAAAAAAATTTTTTTCAAATGTTCTCACAACCCTTCTCTACATCTCCATTAACCTCCCTAGCGCACCGCCTGTACCGCACCATTTTTAACAGTGTGGTACAGGCAATGGCAGCAGTGTACGAGATACACTGCCTGCCATTTCCTCCCCCCTCCCCTCTCCACACAGCCAGTGTCATTTATGACACTGGCTGGGAGGGCTGGAAAGCAGAGGCCCCTCCATTAACATGGAGGTCTATGGCACTGCTCACCCTCGCCCCCTTCCGCGTCACCGTGACGCGATCAGTGAAGCCGCAGAACCCTGGAAATGCTGCTGCTGGAAGCATAGCTTTCCGGGGATATGCGGCTTTCACGGGAGCCCAGCTCATCCAGAGTTTGTTCTTCACACAAACTCTGGACGAGATGGGCTCGTCATGAACACTAAGGAGGTTAATTTTGGTGATGATACCATGTTCAGAGGCTATGCAATCCCCTCACAAACTTAGCAAGTCGAAAAATTCGACCATCTCAAGTCAACAATTGCCAGTAAATGTGGCTGAGGGCCACAACCTGGGAGTCTTCCACAGCAAAGTCCACGGGGACCTTTTATCAAAGATCGGCTCCTTCTGCTGGGCATTTCTGGTACATCATGTGATTTGTCACATGACCCAGTTTTTAAGGAAAAGCCTGGCAGCTAGGTAGTAGATGCTAGAAAAAAGTGTCACTCTTTGCTCTAATGAATACCGGGAGCCTACACTTGATCTGCATTTGCCTGGTGACATGGTGGATCCACTGCTCTGGCCTGTTGAACTGTGACAGCTATTCTCAAATAACCTCGCCCCCTTTGCTGAGCATTATTCATCACCCTTTAAGAAGGAATCCGCAATTTCTACCAAATTGGTTCTGTTTGCAAGGCCCAAGATTCTGGGCCGAAATAGCCCGCTAGAGTTTTGCTTCACTTTGTGGTATAATAACTCATTTTTTTAATTATTTGAAAATATTAAAAGAAACTATAACTTTTCGAATATTTCCAGGTCATGAATGCTTTCTTCTCACAGTTTTCCTCCACTTAGTCTAAAAGCCGTCAGACCTGAAACCTCAAGAAAAAAAACAAGCTTCTCCATAAATAAAAGAACCCGCATGCTGTGAAAATGAGGACGGAACAATTTTAAGATGTGTTAATGCATCTTGGCAAGGGATCATTTGTACCAATTTAAAGGATTGTTAAAGGCAAAACATTTTAGACGTAGAACCGTCGTCAGGTCAGAATGTAAATGTGTCCAGAAGGGCAAGTAAGATTACTCTCGTCATGTGCTTATAAGGCTATGTTCCCACATAGGCGATTAGTTGCCTCGCACTAACGATTTTAATCCTGCGCAGTAATTAATGTTGATCGCGTCCATTCAGTTGACTCAACTGATGGCTGTGATCGCACGTGGCCGCGATTGGATCCGGGATGTTGATCCACAATACCTGCCCGGCTGTCTTTGTGTTCTTCTAATGTTGTGTCTGCAGCAGCAGCAGTTCTTTTTCTGAAGAACAGAAGATCACGAGAAGAAGAACACTAGGACAGCCGCTGCTGCAGACAGGGTGGATCAACTGTCTGCTCAGTGTTGCTTTTAACTTGTGAGAAGAGCAGTGGGAGGGATCTAGTAGCTCCTCCTACTACAGACAGTAGAAACCTATTGCACACTACAAGACTAGTTGCCCTGTACAAGGCTTGGGGTCAAGCATTAATTGGTCTTGCAACGGGGGTAAAAAAAAACCCTTCTCACACATAAGAACATATGGTGTTATAGCAATATGTGCAGCTGGAAATGTCCATATAAGTGTCCATCAGTGGAGGCATTAACTGGAAAGGTGACCCGTGCCCTGCACACCAGGGTACAGTAATTCTGTCAAGGAGTCCATGTCCATGTGATTTCGTATAGGTAAAAATATAATGGTAAAGCACAAAATACACTAACACACACTCTCTCATACACACATTCGGGAAACCTGTAGACCGCGCATTGGAAGCTTCCCCACCATAGGGAAAGCAATAAGTGATGTGGAGGAGGCCTCTACCTCTATTGGCATATGTTGTCTGGTAAAAGTGTAGAGAATCATTGACCAGCGCCTCCCCATCTAGTAGGATTGGCGGATTTTTACTGCCCCATCGTAAAACAATTAGCTTCCTGGCATAGTATAATGTAGCTGAGAGGAGTGTGCGTGTCGTCACTGTAGGCACCAAGTGCTCTACAAGGCCCAATAAACACAGACCCATGGAAATGGTCAAGGATAATGTGGTAAGCTGTGCTATGGACCCCACCACCTCCGTCCAAAAACCTACGACACAGGGGCAATCCCCAAAAATGTGGCTAAAA
Organism: Ptychadena robeensis; assembly: GCA_036250615.1. Lineage (NCBI taxonomy): Eukaryota > Metazoa > Chordata > Amphibia > Anura > Ptychadenidae > Ptychadena > Ptychadena robeensis. The sequence continues at coordinate 226,169,981 of CM070032.1, read as the reverse complement.
TCAACCAGATGTCCATACCTCCAACACTCTGCAGACCTTGAAGCGTAGATTCAAGAGAGTTTAGCCGGGGTAAAGAAGATCCTATGTAGAATTAAAAAATTAGTCAGCCTGTCCCGTGCGGATACCAAGTAAGTGAAGGGGAACGACCATACATCCTCCCAGTCCTCATCAGTAAGGGCAGGGAAGTCGCTCTGCCAAGCCCGCCTACATTTATGCAGAAGGGAGGTAGGGCGCGACTAGCCCCTGATAGAATGCATTTGCATTTCGGGGTCCCGGACAGACAGCTCCAAACGGGAGGTCTGGACATCCAGAGGAACAACACCAGATCTGATGCACATCTTTATAAAGAATACACCCCAGGTAAGGATTCAAGTATAAATATTAAACTGCTTAGTTTGTAGACAATATTTGCCTATTCAGTTGTTTGAGTTAAGTTGGTGAGATTTTGAATAACTTGATGATGATGTTGATGGATGTAAACTGCATTAGGTAATGATTGGGGAAGGAAGGCAAATTATCAGCAGGAAAAACCTCAGCTTTAATAAGAATATTTTCTGGGACTAGTAACAGGTAGCCAATTACAGTCAGGCACCAGTCATGAATTCTCATTCTCTTCTCATCAATTATCTGTCCTGTAAAACACAATTCTGTGTGGGATCAATGTACAAAAAAAGGAAACTTAGAGATACTCAGGAACCCACAGAAAGCGATGCAATAAAACGGCCGCCAGTGCCGCCGTGACTATATTCCCTGACCACAAATTGAACTCGGTTTACCACAATGAACAGACCAGTAATGATGAGAACTTCCTCGAGCAGAGGTGGAAAGGAAGCCAGATATGGACAGGACACCACATCACAGCTTGTTTGTGATATTAACACATTGATGAAATGTCAAAGAACGCCCGGTAAGAACTGTTCTTAGGTGAAAAGAGAACCTGACAATTTCCCATTAACTTGTATCCTCAATTCTCATGGGTATCAAGATCAGGGGTCACCTTTACGCAGACGTCATGGCTAGAGATGGTCAAATTATTTTTAAAACATTTGACGATTTCAAGTTAATTGCAAAGCCCTGACCATGGTATGATCACCAAGCTTACTGGAGATGTAGAGAAGGGTTTGGGGTATACTACAAAAAAGTGTGACTCTAACACAATTAGTTTTTGCATAAATTAAGTTTAAAGTCAAGTAAAAATTTTGAAAATCGGAATTTCGACTTTGAATTTGAACCATTTTCAGAGGCTTTGCTCACAAAGTCAGCTAGTTGAAAAATTTGTCCATCTTTAGTCCTGGCTATTGAAAAGTAAAGGTGATTCTCATGTTAACCTAGCGCACTGCCCATACCGTGCTGTTTTTACACTGTACACTGCCTGCAATTCCCCCCTCCCCCCGCCTCTCTCCACACAGCCGGCATCATTAATGATGTCAGCTGTGTGGGCTGGAAAGCCGAAGCTCCTCCATTAACATGGAGGGCTATGGCACCGCCCACCCCCCGCCCCCTTCCGCGTCACCGTGACGCGATCGGTGACGCCGGAAATGCTGCCGCTGGTAAGAGAGCTTTCCGGGGATATGCGGCATGCACGGGAGCCCAGCTCATTCAGAGTTTGTTCTTCACACAAACTCTGGACGAGCTGGGCTTGTCACAACCGCTAGGGAGGTTAAGGTTATAGGTGTCTCAAATTCTCTGTAAAATGGGCCAACCCCATTACAAGGGTTAAATTCTAGGCCCACCACTTGAGTATGCTGTCTGAGCTGAGGTCCTGCCTTACAAAAAATGGCATGAATCACATGCACCTCATACCCAAAAGCACTGTAAAATTCTCAGCCAAAAGTAGCAAAAGTTCTTTAGTTATTATTTACATAATAACGGATATTTTTCTTTTAACCAAGATTTGTCACACAATAGAAATCAAAGCATTCCAATCAAAGTCCCATCCGAGGGGAACTCTCTCTTTGTTCTAAGTATTCTGGGATGGGAATGCTCTGATAAACTAGGGGTACGGGTTCAAACCAAACAATCCTTTGTACAGCCAAAAGTAGCAGTGAGGAAAGGGTTGGGTTGGTTGGGCCACCACGAGCCGCCATAAAAAATTTAGGGCCCAATACTAGGTAATTTTTTGGGGCCCCCCACCCCCTGACTGAGGGAACCTGCACTGCAGCAATGGGGACTAAGATGTCAGCAGCACGTCCTGATAGCAACATCAAAGTTGCTATCAGGAGGCAGCGCGCATGATGTGGAACCCAACAATAGTGACAGGCATGGCACCGACCGGGCAGCGGATCGCCGGGCCCCACTAAATGGTCAAGAGGGCCCCCTGTATCAGCCTGATAGCAGCCCTGTGGCCCCCATTTAGGTGGTCTGTCGCAAAGTTTAAGTATCTAAATAGAGATAACAATGCTAGATGGTCTTTCCTTACACTCTCACCAAACACTGATTTGTAGAAGCCAATGAAAGAGGAACTATGGTGATAAAAATGTTGCCAATACTTTGGAGACTGGTGGGGATAGGAGGTGGTGGTAGAGGACTAGAAATGGTTGATTTTTTTTTTCAAAAATTTCACCATTTCGAGTTAATTTCAAAGCCCCTGAACATGGTATCATCACCAAACTTGCTGGAGATGTAGAGAAGGGTTGGGGGTATACTACAAAAAAGTAAGTCTCTAACACAAATAGTTTTTGCATAAATGTAGTTCAAAGTCAAGTCAAAATTCCAAAAATCTTAATTTCGACTTTAAATTTGAACTTAATTTATGCTAAAACTACATGTGCTAGAGCAATACTTTTTATTCAAATGTTCCTCCATCCCTTCTCTATATCTCCAGCAATTTTGGTGATAATACCATGTTCAGGGGCTTTGCAATCAGCTCACAAAGTTAGCAAGTCGAAAAATTCGACCATCTGTATAGAGGACCAGTGGTTAATATGGATGCAGGGGACACTCAGTGTGAAGGTTATATTGAACCAAGCTGTGTTTGCTTCATAAAGGTTAGGGTTTGTATTATTGAGCTGCTCCAATGAAGGTGGAAGACATATGTGTCTCTATCAAAAAGCATCTCTACCAAATTGCATATACTCCTCCAAATAACATCTCATGTAATACATTTCTGCTGCTTGGAGTTTATGTTACATACAGATTTTCTTGAGGAGACTTGCGCAAACACAAAATAAAGGATATCGTCATGAAATGCAAAAGCTCTTCCATTTGGATCGGTAAATACATCTGAAATCAGCTCTGGCTCAATTAGTCACCATCTGTTCTGTTCATGTCACTCTGCACCGGATTGGTTCCCTAAACTCCTGGGAAAATCAGCTGCTATTTCTTTTCCCGGTAGGCTGGTCCTTCGAGACTTTCAGGTGCCGTCCAGCTGGAATAAAAGTGGGTCATTGTCATGCTGTTCTTCCTACCAGCAATCATCAACCAGTTGGCACCATTTTCAATGCTTGCCGATGTCAAAAACAAACTCGGAAAGGTCGGTTATACAATTGTCCTGGTTTCCTTGCAGAGATATGGATGATAGTTATATCCAGGGAAAATTTCCTCCCAGGTGGGAACATCTACCGTATGTGTGTCTAGTGTTGTCTTACTTGTTTTGATGGTGCTTGCTCCAGGGTTGCCTTTCTCTCATGGTCTTCATTGCTTAGTAGGTCACGGCACAGGTACAAGCATGTGGGTGTCAGGTGAACCGGGAAGATTAATTGTTTAATTACGAGCTGCAGAAATTGTGTCATAAAATTGGTAATTTAGGATAAAAACCCCTTAGCTGGAAAGAATATAAATTTACGTATCCCAGCTGTGTATTTGCCTTGAGTTTTGTGCTTAGTACTCAGATAAAAAAGAAACTCTCAGGGAATGAGCTATATGTTTAGTCTGGATTGAACGATGTCCAGTATCATTCAAGTAGCGCTACTCCTTGATTATGTTGAATGATGTCCAGTATCATCCAAGTAGCGCTACTCCTTGATTATGTTGAATGATGTCCAGTATCATCCAAGTAGCGCTACTCCTTGATTATGTTGAAAGATGTCCAGTATCATCCAAGTAGCGCTACTCCTTGATTATGTTGAAAGATGTCCAGCATCATCCAAGGAGCTCTACTCCTAGTCTGGATTGAATGATGTCCAGCATAATCCAAGGAACTCTACTCCTTGGTCTGGGTAAATAACGTCCAGCATCATCCAATGAGCTCTATTCTTTGTCTTGTTTGAATGATGTCCAATGTCATCCACGGGGTTCTACTACTTGTCTGGTTTGAATGATGTCCAGCATCATCCAAGGAGCTCTACTCCTTGTCTGGATTAAATGATGGCCAGCATCATCCAAGGAGCTCTACTCCTTGTCTAGGAGGTCATTCAAGGAGGTCTACTACTTTTCTAAGTTTGAAGATGTCTAGCATCACCAAGGGGCTCTACTCCTTGTCTGGGTTGGAAGATGTCCAGCATCAATCCAAGGAGCTCTACACCTTGTCTGGGCTAAATAATGTCCAGCATCATCCAAATAGCTCTACTCCTTGTCTGGGTTGGTAAATGTCCAACATCATCCAATGAGCTCTACTCCTTGTCTGGATTGAATGATGTCCAGCATCATCTAAGGAGCTTTACTCTTTACACTTTGTCTTGGTTGAATGATGTCCAGCATCATCCAAGGAGCTCTATTCCTTGTCTAGGGGGTTATTCAAGGAGGTCTACTACTTTTTTAAGTTTGAAGATGTCTAGCATCAACAAGGAGCTCTACACCTTGTCTTGGTTGAATAATGTCCAGCATCATCCAAGTAGTGCTACTCCTTGTCTAGGTTGAATGATGTCCAGCATCATCCAAGGAGCTCTATTCCTTATCTTAGTTTAATAATGTCCGGCATCATCCAAGGAGCTCTACACCTTGTCTGGGTTAAATAATGTCCAGCATCATCCAAGTAGCTCTACTCTTTGTCTGGGTTGGAAGATGTCTAACATCATCCAATGAGCTCTACTCCTTGTCTGGATGGAATGATGTCCAGCATCATCTAAGCAGCTCTACTCCTTGTCTAGGCTGAATGATGTCCAGTCATCATTCAAGGAGCTCTACTCCATTTCTAAGTTGGAAGATGTCTAGCATCATCCAATGAGCTCTACTACTTGTCTTGATTGAATGAATGATGTCCAGCATCATCTAAGCAGCTCCACTCTTTACACTTTGTCTTGTTTGAATGATGTCCAGCATGATCCAAAGAGCTCTATTTCTAACCTTGTTTAAATAATGTCCAGCATCATCCAAGGAGCTCTACCCTTTATCTTGGTTGAATGATGTCCAGTATCATCTAAGGAGCTCTACTCCTTGTCCAGGTTGAATGATGTCCAGGCATCATTCAAGGAACTCTAATCCTTTTCTTTTCTACTCCTTGTCTGGGTGGAAGATGTCCAGCATCATCTAAGGAGCTCTACTCCTTGTTTGGGTGGAAGATGTCCAGCATCATCTAAGGAGCTCTACTCCTTGTCTGGGTGGAAGATGTCCAGCATCATCTAAGGAGCTCTACTCCTTGTCTGGGTTGAATGTCCAGCATCATTCAACTTTTCTCCCGGGAGCACAGGGTACTCTCCACCCCCACCTTGGGTCCATGGGCGAAACATCATGTTTTACCACCCCAACCACTTAGAACAACAAATGAAATTGCGGAAAACATTAATTACTTATTGCTTGTAGCCATGCAAGATGCTATTTCCGCAGACTTAAAGCATGAATGGTTGTGGAAGAAAGAGAGATTTAGGACCCATAAGTAGACTGTGTATTTAGAAGAGGTATCTATGGGGTTTCTTTTCAGAGAAGTACTCAGTCACAGCCGAGGCGCTAGGAGGAACAGTGAAAGAATATATGTATATCTTTATAAACTTTTTCTATGTAACAGTTTGGAGGGCAGCCAACGACTGATTATTCCAGGCAACCCTTTTCTGGAGACAATTCCCTGTATGAAACAATAATGAAATGCCTATTGATGCTGCTGTTGGATGGGATTAAACAGTACAGCTGGCAAGTAGCTGAACACCAGAGACGTCAGATTGTGTGGCTGAGCAGCCCGATGGCTTTCCACAATAGGGAAATCTCTGAAACATTTCAATTATGCGATCGTCTTTCTAAACTAAACTGGGGATATGGGCCTCACTGGTGTCACGCACTGATGTTAGAATGGGGACCTTGGCCCTCATACCTAAAACTTGCTGGGCAGTCCCCAATGCCCCTAGCCAATAACAATCCACACAAAACTGAAGTTTCTCTATGTTACAGATCTGAACCCTACAGTAAAAGTTTTTTAATAATAATTTGCCATTTTGGGTCTGCCTATCGTTCCTGCACCATATGAGTACAATACTATATATATATTGTGGGGAATCCGCTCAAACGGTGCTCTCACAGCATCAATTCACACGTTTTTCTCCTCTTAAGGGCTCCTGTTTATGTTTATTTGAGCACACAGTCCAAACAAAGGGTTACCTTCACAGGGGTTAATAGACATCCAAATAAACAAAAGTGACTCGAAAATGCCAAGCCTCCTGGCTTGGCACCGATCAACAACAGTTCCTTCCTTTAGGAATCCTTAATGGCCTGCCTCCTAGCAGCCATCGACATGGGGCCACACACTCCCTGTGTGCCCTGTATTTGCTGCGCCCAGCAGCACTGTCTCCAACCTCATCTGGAAGCCCTCACTGGCTGGTCCCAAATTCTTTTGTGGAGATACACCCAGCCATCTCACTAGGGTCTAGCAGGTGTATCTTGGTGGATACACAGCAGCAGACCCCTTTACTGCCACATATGGACCACTTTCACATGACAGACCACTAGTCTGTCACAATATATATATATATATAATAAAGGGTACAAGGTGGGCACAAAAATCACGTAATGCCAAAAAAAGAAGATTGGTATCAAAACTAATGCCTCTGGATATTCTGTAGAGCAAACCCAAGTCCTATGTACACCAGATGTCATGGATCCCAGCAGGACCAGGGAATCTGTGCCTCTCCCTTTTACAATGCCTGCTTCCAGCTCTGTCCCATATTCCTTTCCTTTGACTCAGAGGACTAGAGTGTCCAGAAGAAGAGCTTCCTCTGCTGGATGCTAGCTGTATTCCTTACCGTCAGGTGCTCCTCCCTCCTGCCCTATATAAAGTCTGAGCCTGAGCAAGAAGGTCTCCCATGTTTTCACCTCCAGGTTCTATTAATTGTGTTGTTTACTTTCTGACTTCCCGGCTTCTGACCTTTAGCTTCTTGTATGGATCACCCCTTGGTGCTTCAACTTGGTTATCATCAGCTAATAACTGTATGGGTGCGTCCGAGTACTGCAATCTGCAGCAAAGTTCATTACCATACTTGGCACAATTCTGGCACACATAAGACCACCATAAAGCAAATCTACTAACTGCTTAGTTACAAATATGAATGAAGGGTTAAAGTTGTATATAGTTGCTTGATAGTAAAGTTTCACTAGATTGTACATAGGGGGGAGTGAACATCTCTGGCAGGAATCTAGGACGTCAAAGGATATATATTTTTGAGTAAGGGTCCTCATACACCTTCAGATTTCTCTGTCAAGTTATTATTACTATCGAGGACTTCACATTTGTTCATCCCCCCTTGTCATAAATTTCAGAGGAATGCTGAGACATCCATTTGGTATTAATCCATACAATATACATATTAGATTTTTCAAATATTCTAGTTTTGCTCTAATGTAATAATGAGGATATTTCCCTTTCACATTCATGTTATAATTTAAAACCAGTTTGGCCTCAGGCTGTAAAACTAATTACACGACAACTTTTTCCATAATTCCGTAATCTACAAAAAAATAAATTGAGCTAAAAAAAAGAGAAAAAAGTCATAGAACAGAGATCAGGAACTGTGCAGGTTATGCTAATGAGCCCGGGGCCAGCCCTGTGTTTGGCTAGAACACTAAACAAGTTGTATTGCAGCAGGGATCGTCCTTTGATTAATTTCGGCCCCTGCGAGGCTTCGTTGGCAATCTGTTATGTTTATTCCTGCGCCACGCCATTCTTAAAGTTCACAAGTAATTACTGAACCAGCTTAAGCGCGCATAAATCTCGGAATACAGCAGCAAATGTCAATGAAGCAAGACCTTATGGCATTAATTTATGGGGTTTTTATGTACAGTATGTGCTGGGCTTTGGTCATGTGATCTCTGGTCAAGGGTCACGTTTGGTTATATGTTCAATGAGAAAAAAAAAAGATGGCCGATAAGACGTTGCTGTAACGGTAAACCTTTAGGGGCTTCAAAGCATTTAACAATTTTTAAAATTTTCTTTGAATTATGTAATTGAACAAAAAATCTATTATATAGGAAGTGTGTTTAGACTACAGAATACTCTTCTATCTACATGGCTGGTGGTGTTCAAAAGTTCACAGGGAGAGTGGTAAGTGATGACAGCAGAAGCAAAAGTAGTTGACTTCTTGCAAGTTCAACTGACATTTTTGTTGGCCCTAAAGGACAGTAGTTCGTGGAGAACTTAAAGTTCCCAGCCTCTTGGCAGGGAATTTGAATGGGAACTAAACCGGAAATGATGCCATAACTTCACTTTCAGTATATGGAACGCACAGTTCCAGGTTCCAAAACCGACCTCGCATTGACGTCACGTCCCGGTACAATACTAAAGATCGGCTGCATTATCTAAAGCATACTATAATCCTCCTGCCTGTGATGGGAGCCAGAGTCCAGGGGATATAAGGGCTGTAGGTTTCTGGGATTAAGCACTCAGGTGAGGGGAATCGTCAGGGGCAGTTCAGCACTGGACCCCTAGAGCAGGCTACCCTTTTGGGTAAGCGTGCACGTGGCTTGGGAGTACAACAACCCATGTTTATTGGTAAGTCCCCTGATGATGTTTCAGTGTTGATCTTCAATATTCGAATTGTGAATATATTCAGTGAATATATTCAGTGACCGATCCGATCATTCCAGGTGATCAGCAATTAAAGGGATCGGGAATCAATGGAAAACCACCATAGGAATCTTATTTGTGGTCAATTTGGACAAAAGCCATTGTTCAAGATGGCCGATTCCACAAAATCCATCAATCGGAAAGGCTGCTGCATAGGGAGCTATGGGTCCACCAGCGTACTTCGATTGCCAAACGATCAACCAAAAAAAACCAACATGTCAGTTCAATGTCCGATCTGATTTCCAGTTGATTTGGTCGATCGTTCAGGGTGGGCAGAACTCGATTGATTGCCATGAACGCACGTTGATCGATCGGTCAAAAATCGAGTGTTTGGGAGCCTTAAGAAATTACAGACATATCCATAATTTCTTAGACTGATCACATTACCAGCATCCCCATGCATCCAAAGTAATGGACTGGTGCGTGACCGATTCTTTGCACGACGGGTTTATCTCATAAGAAATCAGCCAGAAACTGCCTCAACCTTGTCACCATTGGGGCTATCTCTATGCCAATAACCTCCCTGGTCCTCTTTATAATTTAGAAAGATCCTTTCAAATTAACCAGTTGAATTCCAACCACATAGACCATAGGCCATGGCGCCAGTAAACAACATGCAGACCACCCTTGGCATTGGCAATGGACATCAGCATGTCAGCCCATTGCAAGCCGGTCAATAAGAACTCGGAAAGACTGTTCGTTGTGTGGGGAATCAATCACAGCAAACCATACAACAGGTTCTCTTTAGGGATCCTGACGTATTTATTCAATAAGTCCCAACAGAAATGACCATCACAGGGGTGAATCCACAACACAAATGTCTTCTAAAATACCAAGCCTCCTGGCTTGCACAAGGTCCAACACAGGCTCTTCCCTTCCCTAGCTCAGGGAAAAGCTATCACAGCCTGGCACCTAGACGTCCCTGGCCTGGGCTACACACTCCCTGTGTGCCCCCTGGTATCCATTGCTCCAGCAGCAGCACAGTGTCTCCCCACCTCATCAGGAAGCCCTGACTGACTGGTCCCAGCTCCTTTTGTGGAGACACAACCAGAAATCTCATTAGGGTCCAGCAGGTGTATCTTGGTGGAGTGGGAAGGCCCACCTAGTTTCATCCCTACTCCAGAGTCCAGATCCCTGTAACCTAAAAACATATCAAAACTGGGCAGCAACCCACTGTCGCTCCTCAACACTGTTCTGGACTCCCTCCAGGACACACCAGCAGACTCCTTCACTGCCCGCACATGGACTACTTCCACCATGACAGACCACCGGTCTGTCACAATTGTCACTCATTTCTATCAGCAAAAAGCAGTCGGAGTTTCAGATTTCCATCTTTTTAAATGACCCCGAACGTTTTTTTTTCTTCTTTCCATCTCAGTAATAATAAAAGTTAGTGACTAGGAAGTCAGGAGAAGAATAGACTGAGGTTCCTATTTTATATAATATCATGTGATTTGCCCAGACATAATGAATCATATTGAATCTAGAGATGGGCGAACACCAGCCCGGAGTGTCCGCGAACAGGGCGGGTCGAACTTTTAAAGATGTCCGCCGTCCGCCCTGTTCGCGGACACATTCAAATTCCCCGCCTCTAGGCAGGGAATTTGAATCGGAAAAACCGGATGTGACGTCAGTGACGTCACATCCGGTCCATGGAACGCATCCTGGAACGCATCGTTCCTGGTTGCGGGAGCCGGATGTGACGTCACTGACGTCACTTCCTACTCTGAGCCGGAATCTTCACTACAAGACCGGCTTCATGCCCGGTCTTGTAGTGAAGACATTCTTCCTCCGGCACGATCTCGCAGGTTCTGATCCTGCCGGAGGAAGAATTTAGATCTTCTTCTGGCCGGCGAACAGGACGGGTCGAACACCCGTACTGTCCGCCGGCGAGGCGAACGGCGAACATGCCGAGTTCGCGGCCGAACTGTTCTCCGGCGAACAGTTCGGTCCATCCCTAATTGAATCTAGGACACAGATCTTTGGCGAGAATCCACATTTCCTCTGAAGTTTTTCTTGCAGAGACAACAGCTCTGCACGGACTCCGAAGTGCTAATCAAGGCTCGGGAACCATAGAGGGACTGCATGCCCTAAATCTTTCTATATTACATGATATTACAGTACATTATGGTAATATGTGTGTGATAAGTACCATAGGAAGACGAAGCTTAGGGTATTGTTCTTAAAGCGGATGTTTAATCTGCCTTCCCTGTCCTATTATTCCTCATATTGTTTCATTTCATCCGATAGCTTTTTCAGACCCAGTGGGGTGGCCACGCTGATGGTGTGCAATGCAGCAGGTGGGCTGGGCTCATAGGGTGCTCTAGGGCAGTGTTTTTTAACCTTTTTTGGGCAAAGGCACACTTGGGCAAAGGTCCCTGCCGGAAGTACGTCATCAGGTGCCCCGTCATCAGGTGCACCGCTAAGCAACCGCATCCTTACAGAGCCGGCTGTATAAGTCTTATAGTATAAAGCTAGCCATACACATGTCGGATTCCATGGCCAATTGATCACTCACCCGATCGATTCCGGCGATCTCAGCGGGAATCGGAGCTCCGATCAATCAGCCAATTAAGAGTATCCATCGCTGCATACCACCTTGTCCCACGGATTCCTGGACGATTCCGTGTCCGATCGCTTACCCCACAAATGGCAACTCCCCCTGATGTGTGCAGAATCGGATCAGAAAGACCAACATGTTGGTTCTCTGTCGGATCCGATTCTGAGCCCCCGATCAATCGGACGCGAACGATCGGACAAGGTGGTCTGCACGCGATTCCGGCACGATCGTTTCGCGTGCACGCGCCCGGAATCGATCGTGCCGGAATCCAGTGGGAATCCGACCCGTGTATGGGGGCCTTAAGAGGCAGCTAGATAGGAGGGCTGAGGGTGGGGTCAAAAACCCACGGCACACCAGGCAACATCCCGTGGCACACTGCTCTAGGGAAGGGTGAACCTTTAATGATTGAAGGAAATTAAATCCAATAAGGAAATGTGTTGGGCATGGACATAAGACTGCCAGGGAAGGGTTAGATGATGTATTTGGTCCATGGCAAGAAAATGAGGTGTACTCCATTTAACCCAGGGGTGGGCAAACTAAAGTCATCTTTTTACGGCCCTTAGTCACTTTGTTGAAAAGATACTCCCCTCTGCTTGTTCTCTGCAACATGTCCAAAATGTTGCCCTGGGGACAATGCAGTGGCATGATCATGTGATGACCTGGTGGGCGCATCCTCATGGTGACAATAGGCAGCCTCTATGCATGGAATTGGCACACCTATGGTGGGTTGGCCATAACAGGCTCTGGGTTGGGCATGGACATAAGACTGTCAGGGAAGGGCTAGATAATGTTTTTAGTCCCTGGCAAGGAAATGAGGTGTACTCCATCTAACCCAGGGGTGTACAAACTAAAGTCTTCTTTTTACGACTGTTGGTCACCTTGTTGAAAAGATACTCCCCTCCGCTTGTTCTCTGCAACATGTCCAAATGTTGCCCTGGGGACAATGCAGTGGCATGATCATGTGATGACCTGGTGGGCGCATCCTCATAGTGACAATAGGCAGCCTCTATGCATGGAATTGGCACACCTATGGTGGGTTGGCCATAACAGGCTCTGGGTTGGGCATGGACATAAGAATGTCAGGGAAGGGCTAGATGATGCATTTAGTCCATGGCAAGGAAATGAGGTGTACTCCATCTAACCCAGGGGTGGACAAACTAAAGTCTTCTTTTTACGACTGTTGGTCACCTTGTTGAAAAGATACTCCCCTCCGTTTGTTCCCTGCAAGGTGTCCAAATGTTACCTTGGAGATAATGCAGTGGCATGATCATGTAATGACACTGTGGGCACATCCTCATGGTGACAACAGGCAGCCTCTATGCATGGAATTGGCACAAATATGGTGGGTTGGCCATTACAGGCTCTTGGTCTGGCTCCTTAACCTGGGCATTACTGACATTTCTCTTGAAAGCCACCGCATGGGCACTCACGGCAGAGTGCACTGTATTTCGTTGTGATTCTCCCCCGCCCCTCTTTTCACATCAACAGTATCATCAGGACACCGGCTATGTGGGCTGGTAAAGGGCTTGTTTCCACATGTGCGGCCGCCCGTGGCGTGATTATAATGGTGCCCATGTTATTCAATGGACTCTTCCCCGGCCGCGATCAGGAGCGGCCACGGCACGGTCCGCGGCCTGAAAGCTCGGCTCACCGAGTTTTTAACCGCAGCCATTTAATCACGCCGTGGGCGGCCGCACATGTGGAAGCAAGGAAACAAGCCCAAAAGTGGCACCACCTACATTAACAAAGAGGTCTATGGCCCTGCCAATTTTGGGTCACCGACGACACCAAAGACACAGGGACAGAAGCAATCAGCAAGCCTGCATCGATGCAGAATTGGTGCGGGCTTGCAAACCACCAGCTTGTATGCCCAATCCCGGTACGGGTGCAGTTTGTTTAATAAACAAATTGCGCCCCCACTGGTTTCGGGCATAACGCCAAGGTTAATCATGAAGGGTTTGCCCACCCTTGATCTAACCTAATGCCAGCAAGCAGAGAAATCAGAGTAAGCAATGCGGTACAGGCTAGAAGACAATACATCTGTATAAGGATAGAGTTCACCTTAAGCTTCCAGATTATTATAGTAACATTTATAATATATAGTATGATATACAACCAGCTGTGTAATAAAAAGTCATCACCCGTTATGGATTTTCTAAGGGCAGCCTTGTATATTTGAAAAGGTCACAGCAAGTAAATCCTGATATCTTTTAAGAATTTATAGCAAGGGAGTAAGTCATTTCTTATGGTATGTTGTAACGACCAACCTAAAGCTAGTGATGGATGGACGCAAACATGCAGATACTGCGACTCGCGCACGGTGATGTATGGACACAGAAAGACATTGATGGACATGCGTTGGGATGGATAGAGACAGGAACGTATTTTCAGTGCATTATGGTGGATGCATACAAATGGACAACTACTCCTAGACATAGGCTGAGGTGACATAAAACGTTATTCACAGATTGTAATAAATTCCCTCTATACCCTCAATCGGTAAGAAATGAATACAAATTCAACCACTTCCACCGCGACTCCACCATGTCACCGCATGTATTCATGCTCTTTATAATAAGGAACATCTGGATATGCAAGGTGGCTCGGATAAAGCAGTTCTCTTTTATAAGCGGTGGAAACCATATATACACGCTGTGCTGTCTTTTGAGTACCAGGTTAAGCCCCCCATACACCTTAAGATCCATCCATACAATCTCCATTAGATCTATCAACAACTGTGTAGTATAGTGTCCTCCCTGATAGAATACATAGTGATTGGAAGGTATATATCACTGCAATGTAGTGCCGGGTCCTCCCTGATAGAATACATAGTGATTGGAAGGTATATATTACTGCTATGTAGTGCCGGGTCCTCTCTGATAGAATACATAGTGATTGGAAGGTATATATCACTGCTATGTAGTGCTGGGTCCTCCCTGATAGAATACATAGTGATTGGAGGGTATATATCGCTGCTATGTAGTCCCTGGTCCTCCCTGATAGAACACATAGTGATTGGAAGGTGTATATCACTGCTATGTAGTGCTGGGTGCTCCCTGATAAAATACATAGTGATTGGAAGGTATATATCACTGCTATGTAGTGCTGGGTCCTCTCTAAAAGAATACATAGGGATTGGAAGGTATATATCACTGCTATGTAGTGCCGGGTCCTCCCTGATAGAATACATAGTGATTGGAAGGTATATATCACTGCTATGTAGTGCCGGGTCCTCCCTGATAGAATACATAGTAATTGGACGGTATATATCACTGCTACGTAGTGCCGGGTACTCCCTGATGGAATACATAGTAATTGGACGGTATATATCACTGCTATGTAGTGCTGGGTCCTCCCTGATAGAATACATAGTGATTGGAAGGTGTAGAAAGTTCCTCACATTACATGGTTTTGGTAGAACAAAATTTGATTGTACAGAAATTGTATGGAAAGATTGTAAGGTGTATGGGGGCCTGGATATCTGGATGAATGAAAACCTTCAGACAAGGATTAAGGTGTTCAGCTTTGGCTGAATCGGCCATCGTCTGTACAATTTTCAAGAAAAGGTCGTTGACAGATGCCACGCTCATTTATAAAAGAGACAAAGCGGCCAAATCACGAGTTCTAAGTAGACAGAGCACATATTACGTTTAATTCTTTTTTTTGTTGGATTTATTCCATCGATTGTCTGATAGAGAAGAATAGCCGCCACACGAGCGAACAAGGAAAGAAAAGCGCTCTCCCCCTCTGTATTACATGCTATACTTCAAAACTATTAAACAAATTAGAGGAAAGCAAAGGAAAATATCCAGCTCTAATTGCTGAAAAGGCAGCCATCACGTTTGTGGTCCGTGCTCGGAAAGCACAATGAAGACTTTTGGAGCCTGGAGCTTAATAAGCCGCATCATCATTATTATTTTTCCTCGGTCTGGGTGTATAGTATATTCAGCATCAGCAGCACAAACACGAGCCATGCGAGGCTGGCGATGGGGCGAGGAGGCAGGTGACAGAGATAGGGTAATCCCGGACATGGTACCTTATCGCTTTGTGTTTCATGTCCCTGCGCATGAATAAACCAGACCAAATTATCCCCCTTTTTTTTCTTTTGACCACTTTTACAAAAATGAACTGCTGAAGGATTAAATATCAATTTCCCTGCCAGTATATTCACACATTATTATTCCTATTCAAGGAATAAATCGCTACTAAGCAGCATTAACGCGGACCAC
This sequence comes from Ptychadena robeensis, assembly GCA_036250615.1. Lineage (NCBI taxonomy): Eukaryota > Metazoa > Chordata > Amphibia > Anura > Ptychadenidae > Ptychadena > Ptychadena robeensis. Next base: position 226,154,269 of record CM070032.1, on the reverse strand, counting down.
CCGTTGTCCTCCTTCCATTGTACAGCACAAGTCTCAGGATACTTAAAGGAGAAAAATGGGAAAAAAATAAAAAATGACACGTCTGGGATTAGCACAATGGTTTGTTTTCCTGAATCGCTCCTGTAACATAGTTGTATTACCTGTTGTTCCTGAAAGCTTTTGTTAACTCAGCCCCTTACTTTAACCAAGCAAAAGTTAAAGTAAGGGGCTGAGACCAAACATTTACCAGTGATAGGGGTGCTTGCAATCATCAGCTCTTGTTTCTACAAAATCCTTAGTTCCAGATGTTGAAGTCTATCTAAAGTCCCCCCCCCCCCCCCATACATACTTAAGCTTAAAGAGCCTAAATCGGCAGCCAAATCGATTTTCGACATTATGGACATGTCCCCAATTCTTAGATTGGTCTAATACCTTTTTTTTCGGCGTATAAGAGGACTGGGTATATAAGATGACCCCCAACTTTTCCAGTTAAAATATAGAGTTTGGGGTATACTCGCTGTATAAGACTATCCCTCTTCTAACGCACACCAAATAAAATTTTAAAAAACATCAGATTTGCTGTCAATATGTTAATTTTAATTCTTATGACCCAGGCAAACTGCCTACAAGTCACGGAAAATCCATCGGCAAATTTTTCGGTGCGTGTCATTTTTTTTTTTGTCCAGCTCAGGGAAACCACAGTGGACCCTTGGCCTTACATATGTCTACTCTGACTTTCAACTCCCAGATCTCCAAAAACCTTTAAAGTCCCTTTTTTGTAATTTACATTCCTAATTTCACACCCCTAACTGCAACCTCTCATATTTATGTTTACCTGTGGTTATTCAAGTGACATAAATTGTATACATTTAATTCAAATAATTTTGGCAATCAAAAATGTAACTGATATCATGTCACATGATACAGTGAAGGTGATTTAATGTGTTTGAGCTGCAATACCAGTTTCAGCCACTGGAGCCACAGCCTTTAGAGAGAGGGAGGGGGGGTAAGGGGGCGCTTCCAATGTCTGACAAGCAGACTTCTCTGGCTCAGAAGTTTCAGCACTCGGCGTATAAGATGACCCCCGACTTTTGAGGAGATTTTCCTGGGTTTAAAAGTAGTCTTATACGCCAGAAAATACAGTACATTAGGCCTGGGACCCCGTCTAAAGTATGGGTATGTCTCCTCAGCTCCGAGGGATCTAAGATTCATCGGGGCTGAGGAATCAGTCTGTCTGCCTGCTTCTGAGGGGGGAAGGGGGAGGGGAGGTGCCAGCAGCTCCTCCCTCTCCCTTCATGCTCGACTGACTGTTCTCACAGCCTGGGCCGTTTGTGACCCGATTGACCACGTGTGATGACGTCATCACATCGTCAAAACATCGGGTCACAATCTATATGTGTAAGGGGGGGTTAAGGCAGGAACTCCTAGGAACTCCGAGCACATATATTCTGCTAGCACCCTTGGCCAACAACTTTTCTGCTAGCACCACCCAAACCTATTGCCTCCCAACGCAACTCCCCCCTGCTCACAAAACACTCCCTCCCACCCTCCACAACGTTTCTGCTACCCCCCCGCCCCCCCCCCCCCCCCCCCCCCCCCCCCCCCCCCCCCCCCCCCCGCAGTTGACAGGGGCCCAAGGAAACAATATGCTATAAACGCCCTTGATTTGAACACATCTTAGGCCAACTTCCATATTTAAGTTTTTCTCATCAGATATAACAATGAACCTTTTCATTTTTTCTGGAATATGCAAAGGGCAACACATGTAGGTAGGGCCACTGGGGGGGGGGGGGCTGAGATGGTCTACTACTGCCTGATCGTTGCCACCAATTCAGTTCTGATATGCATGAAAGGTCCGTATGTGAAAAAGAAGTTTCTGAGACCCGTCTTTTCTGCAGTAAGATAATACCATTTGGTCTGAGACCAACAGCCTTCCATTAATAGTTAGCATGCCAATGAGGTAAAGACTCTTTCTGCTAAGAAAATCTAGCATTGTATCAGTATGGGTATGGACACCTTTACCACAGCTGCCATTGTGAATTTGTGTGAGTTTTGGTTGAACCAAATACTAATAATGTTACGTCTGGGATTGGATCAACTACCCAAAGCAACGGAGCCTTGCCTAGCTGGAGAGTATGGACACCTATACCATAGCTGCCATCTTGAATTTAGGCGAGTTTTAATTAAACATGATAACATGAAGGCTTAGGACATATATATTTTCTCAGTGTCCATTGATTGGACCATTAGTTATAGCATGCCAATGAGGTAAAGACTCTTTCAACTGAGAAAATCTAGCATTGGATCAACCACCCAAACCAGTGAGCTGTGGCTAGCTGGAGAATATGGGCATCTTTACCATAGCTCCCATCTTGAATTTAGGCGAGTTTTGATTGAACATGGTAACATAAAGGCTTAGGAAATATATATTTTCTCAGTCTTCATTGATGAAGAGTATGGACACCTTTACTATTATTATTATCATTTATTTATATAGCGCCAACTTATACGCAGCGCTGTACAATGCATTAGAGTGGAGATACAAACACACAATAACACATAGGTACAGGACATGACACGGGAGGAATAGAGGACCCTGCCCGGACGGGCTTACAATCTAATAGGTTGGGGAAAAAGGTA
>CM070032.1:226130533-226147711 GCA_036250615.1 Ptychadena robeensis | reverse complement strand
TGTTTACCGACTGGCTGCTTCAGTGTGTGTCTCTCTGCTGTACTGCTTCTATCAGCAGGGCTCTGGTAGCAAGGCTCGACCACGGGTGGTCGCGCATTGGCTTCCCGCCAGCTCTACCGGGCTGTCAGGTGAGCGATGCGGCCACAGCCACATCCCTCATCTATATTGTACTGCTTCTACCAGCAGAGCCCTGCTGATAGAAGCAGTACAGCAGAGAGTCACACAGCCAATAAACACCGGCAGCTTCCATCTATGTGTGCCTGTCAGCTCCGATCTCCATGCAGCTCACAGCTGGCAAGAAGGGAGAGAAGATTGAAGAATCCCCTGTTCTCCCCCTTCCCTTTTGCCTGAAGTGTGCTCTCTGGTGACACCATTGTTGTGGCTGAGATTGGGTACTGCAGGGGATTGTTTTTTCACACTGAGAACATTAAAAAAAAAATAGTTTTTCTGCTCTAATGGTCCGGTGCAAGATGCAGGCACTATTTTCCCCTGATTTTGGGGGAAAACACAAATAGTTTTTTGCACAAATTGAGTTCAAAGTCAAGTCAAAATTTCGAAAATGGGAATTTTGAACTTTATGCAAAAACTTCATTTTTTTCCAATGTTCCCACATTCTTTTTCTACATCTCCAGCAATTTTGGTGATTATACAATTTTCAGAAGTTTTGCAATCAGCTCACAAAGTCAGCTAGTCGAAAAATTCCACCATCTCTATAATGGTCATGTCTACATTGGGTCATGTCTATCTTTAGCCATCATAGGTCACTAATAAATCCAAGAAGAGAGAACACAGTATAAACCATTCCTAAGATTACCCAGGTTTATTTTATTCTTCTGTTATTGTTACTATTTGTCTGTCTGGAACAAAAGTAAAGCTGACCATACACCTTTAGATCTCTCTGTCAGATAAATTTTAGATCTACCAACAACTATGTAGCGCCGGGTCCTCTGTGATTTAACACAGGGAGACTTGATGGTTTAGAAAGTCCCTCATATTACATGGTTTTGGTAAAACAAAAAGAGATCTAAAGGAAATCTGACAGAGAAATCTAAAGGTCTAAAGACTCGCAATCCCATGTTTGTCACCAAAAGGATCGCATAGAAGCGTGCCGATTTGCCAAGGAAGCCGGAGCCCTGGTCGTTCATCTCTTGAAAGTCTCCAAAGCGGTGGCTTGGGAGAGGAGAAGCCGCTCGCTTGGAGTGGTGAAAATATTGACAGCATTCTGCTAAAGGCCGTACACAGATTGGATTTGTGATCTCATTTATGGAAATAGGTACGCTGGGAAATGCAATTACTATCTGTAAATCATCTCGCTATAACCTTCCATTTCAATATCCTTAAAAAGCAAAAAGCTACTGAAGCTATTTTAGTTAAAGCTTGAAGAGTATAAATCCTTGTGGCAACATTCATCTATCAAGGGATTTGATGTTCTCCAAAGTACTTGTTGGTATTAGGAAGGCAATCATTCACGTAGAGAGGTCTTCTTTATTGATATGCACGCGTTAAGTGTTTTATTATTTATAGTTAAATGCCATCTGATGTACCTGAGGGGGGGGGGAGGGGGTTACATTGTATCGCACTACATGTATAAACATATTATCATTTATATATTATATTTGTTGAGTTAAATTAGAACTATGTGTGTCTGGGTAGACTTTTACCTCTTTTTGTTGCAAGTTTGGAGTTCAAGTGATACCATTTATTGGCTAACTGAAGTCATTAGAGAAGCAAGCTTTCGGGATATCGCAGATCCCTTCTTCAGGCTAATACAATTCTGGTCTTTGAAACTTACATTTATACACAAAATAACTTGGTCATAAATATTTGAACAAAAGAAACAGTTTTGTTATTCAAAGGCTAAATGTTATTGACCCTTAAGCCGGCCATAGACGCATAGATCTGCGGCCAAATGGTTGGGAGTGGACCACACGCGATGATGTCATCACGCCGCAGTTGAGCATCCATCAATCTGACTGGGAATCACTGTCCACCAGTGGTACATATAAATTCTCGTACAATACCATGGCCGCAATCCAAAGTACTGGTGATCGACCAAAGAAAAATGGACATGTTGCTGTTTGGCGCAACTGTGATCGGTCGCCAAATTTTGCCCCACTTGATTGTCACAAACGCACACAGCAATCAATAGGCCACAAAATCACCCACGGATCTATGAGTGTATGGGGGGCTTTACACCCTTGCTAAGTCCACCACATATCGACATATTATTAATTAAGGTCCAAAGGCGTCAGGAGAAGACATATATTGCATCCTGATCATGGCCTTGGCATTGTTCTGCATCCTACATGAGGATGAGGCCCAAGGCCATTCTCCTTCCTCTACAAGTGCAAGCCATAAGCTTTGCATTGTGATGAATCATGTCATGTCCTTGTACTAATACTCAGAGCAACCTGAACAGGTGTGCTCGAAAGGGTCTGGAATCATTGAAGAGGAGGAGGAGCCATTGAGGAGGAGGAGGAGGAGTCATTGAGGAGGAGGAGGAGAATCATCTAGGAGTCATTGAGTAAGCAAAGGATTAAGTAAGTAAATCTTTTCTTCACCCCATAGACCTAACTGAGTATACCTAATTCTATATATATATATTCGATTCCATATTCATGAATATTCGAAAATATCACAACGCGATGAATTGCAAAAATATATTCACAATTATTTTCAATAACCTTCAAAATGAATGGTCACATGTCCACCTGTTCACTGGGAGATTCGAATTCCCCGCCTGTTGGCATAGTTTCTGTTTCCGATCACTTCTGGTTTTTGGAGCCAATTTTTTACTTTAAGACTGGGTTCTCTACCCGGACTCTAGTGAAATGATATTTCCTCTGGCGGGATTTTACTGCTCCTGATCCTGCTGGAGGAAGTATAGTAAACTCCTTCTCGCCGGCGAACGGGGCGGGTGGAACACCTGTACTGCTCGCTGGCTAGAAGGAATGCAAACATCCATGCAGATCTTGCATACAGTTCGGCCATCACTAATATTCAAGCTCAACACTAGTCTCCATGGCCACGTGGACTCACAACCAACCACAATGTGGGTTAGGTCACCTTTCCATATCACGTCACTTCCTTTAAGCAGAAAATTACAGGAAGTGACAAAGTGCTGTGCTACTTCCATGTTCCAAAAACACTCCATGGCATCACTTCCAGAAGTACAGGTAGTGGCCTTGCTTGTCTGATTGATGTGCGAAGTTGATGTGATGAAGATTGATGTGTAAGCCCTAGGCTCCACTATCCATTGAAACCCGTGTTGAATGCAGAGATTTTAACAGAGTGCATGAGCCGCCCATTGATGACAATGAAGCTATGACAGGGTGGTCAACACAGTCCGTCAGAGCCCTGAATCCACTGGTCCGAACCTCCATCATGCTTATATCAACGCAGCTAAGGGAACACAACGGAGGCTTTAGGGAACCCATCGGATGCAATAGCAAACGGGGAGCCTAGGGCTAACATGATGCTTTCAGTGAGTGGGCGCACTAACCTGATTGGACGGTCTATAATGGCCCGCCCATAGCACAGATTTACCTGCCGTTGCTACTACATAAAGAAGCAAAGATACACATTGATGCCATCACTGGATCTACATTTTGAGGAACTGAGATGGTGAAGTTGGGGTAGACAGGAACAAGGAACAGCAGATACGAAGATAAAACTTCATCTACAAACTTTTTAGTGTGATTTTATTCTTCAGGAAATGCCTCAGATTCCAGCTAGCCCAGGCTTGCCGCAGCATCAGGTATATGAATGACTTACAGCGATATTGGTGTTGTCTGTGGGACTCGGGACCCAAGTAAGAAGGAATTCAATCTCTACATTTCTATAAAGCAGCGCAGGACGATTTAACAATCACAGCGGTGAGACCTTGACAGGTATATCAGTGGAGGCCGCAAAATGTTCTTCAGTTTAATTGCAATTAGTATTTTAGCTCCAGATTCCAATTAATTATTCAACAGAAATGGTTTGTATTTGTTGAAGTTCTTATCGGGACCGACACGGAGGCTGCGGAAGACACGCAGCTGCAGCGCATTTGTATTCCAAGTCCATGTCACTAAGTAAATTAGACATCTTCTGAGCACTTTATGTACTGGAGGCTGGATGCAGCTTTCTGACATTAATTGCCCATAGCAAAATCACACAGATGACTAAATATACAGAGAATCCTTCAAGTGTATACAGCATGGACGACTCGGAGAGGAACAAGTGGTGACAACTGCAGCATAGAGGTGGAAGAAGGTTAACATATTTCAGTGGCACTGAGTCAAGGTAGTAAAAGCCCAACACTTTTCTGGGAGGCCTCTTCATTACCTGCATTGGTTGTGAATGAAACCAAGAGGGTCAGCTCAGAAGAAGTCCAAGCCTACAAGATATGTAAGGTAAAGGCCTAGGTATTCTATCCTATGATTTTATACTGTGGAGCCGGGGAGACAGGACTCTCCACTAACCCACTACTACCTTAGCAGCACTATACCCCTCTGTAGGGGAATCACTGCCAGCTTGATTACTTCAAATGATCTCCTTACATGTGTGAATGGAGTTACTTCCCCCACTCAACAACTACCAGCCTTAGGACAAATCCAGGGTACATCTTTGCTAGTATGTCTTTGGGTGTTCTTCAGCGGTCATCCTCTGTCCTCCACTTGAGGCCCCTGAAACAAAGTTGTTAATGCAAAGGGAAAAGGAACCCACCTGTTCACTGATCCCCCGCTGACGTGTTAGGCCTACGATCTTCTTAGAGCTGGAAGAGGAAGAGAAGGAAGTGACTCGCTCAGGGTCAGTGACCCAGACGATGTCTGAGCAAGTCCCTTGACCCTCCTCTGTCTTGCTAGTATGTCTACAGTTCAGACCCCAGGTGCCCAACCCAGCCCTTTGGGCGTTCTTCAGTGGCCATCCTCTGTCCTCCACTTGCGGCCCACGAAACATAGCTGTTTATGCAAATGGAAAAGGAACCCATCTGTCCATCAATCTACTGCTGACGTGTAATGGCCTGGGATCTTCTTAGAGTGGGAAGAGGAGGAAAGGGAAGTGACTCGCTCAGGGTCAGTGACCCAGACGATGTTTGAGCAGGTCCCTTGCCTATCCTCCTCTTTCTGGCTCCTGGATCATGCAAGTACCGGCCACGCCTGGCCTTGTTACCAGGTTAGGTGGTCTGGTTAGCCTGTAGCCTATTTACTTGCTTATTGCTATAGCATTGGACTGTGTGGACTAAAGTTAACATAACTGCCAGTGTTATTCTTGAGACCCACTTGGGGCCGCCTCTTGTTGTTCCTGAACCTTACACTTCCATTCTATCCATGTACCTCCATTGGTTATTTGGTAATGGTAATGGTTACTTTTATTCACTGTAAATAATTTGCTTAACCTCCTTGGCGTTACGGACCACGATTTAAGCCCATTCGGAGGTGTCCTACACTATGTCACATTGTGTCCTATTATGCTGAGAAAAGCTGATGCCCCTCCATTTACATGCAGGTCTATGATGCCGCCTATCCCCGCCCCCTTCGTGTCATCGGTGACGCGATCAGGGGCGGACCCGAAAGCATCGGCATCAATGTTGAAAAGAGAACAAAACTAATCACGTATAACATAGAATTTCTGATATTGGAACCATCAGCCAAGCTCAACCATCAACCAAACTCAACCTACAATTTTTCAAGGAGACCAGTGAGGAGAAAGACAGGAAGTATAGAAACGTACATAGTGACGTCTCCAGGTGCTTCAGAAGATGGACGCCGGGTGAAAATTATTCCATCGCCACATTATATTTGGAGTCAGTTTATTGTAAAATGTTCATCCTAAAAAATTCGAATGGATTCTCATCCGGAATGAAAATGTCAAGTTGTTTACTTTGGAAACAGATTTCCAAATCTCAGACCTCCAATAATAATAGGAAGAGCAAAATGGTTTAACTTTCCAGACTTTTGTCCTTTCATATTTAGAACGTAATGAAATGTTGTGATTGTGCGATGTGTGTGTTCTTAATCAATCTTCCCTGGCTTCCTTGGACTCCTATGCTCTTTTGCATTTTTGGAATCCTAAGTTCCAACCCCATGTAACTTTCATATGAGATGGTACAAGAGGTTACGTAGGGTTTCTCCACCTCCTTGCCAGAAGAGTTTAAAGTACGTGTATATTCAAAATCTAAAAAATATATATGTAAAATTAAAATTTGACTTACCCCTGAGCTGGTATGATGGTGGCGTTGCGCTCCACAATCCTAAAAAACCTGCTGTTCCCTGGAATCGTATGAGAGATTCCATCTTTAATTTCCAGGCTTTCAGGGGTAAACTCAGGGTGCAATATTGCAAGTGGCCACTGGGGGCGTTTATAATGGTTTTCTATGGGAAAATTTGTCTCATTCGTTTTAATGTAGATTAGATATTTATCTGTCATTGCAGTGAGTTTCAGCGGGCACCGCGGCCTGTGTTATAAGAGCCAGGGAGAGAGGAGAGGCAGCGAAGGATCTTGTTAAATGACTTCTTACAAGAATGTTTTCTTGGGCTTTTTTTTAATTAATTCCTCTCCATTATCGTCACTTCCTTTGTCATTCATGTAATGATAAATTTATGGTGGCACTTTAAGTCTGGTGATTGGCCATTCAGGTCCATTCAAAGCATCCTGGGAGATAGTCATATGCTCCCCTATATCCATAAGCACTGGATATTAGGAAGTGCGGAGTGGTGGTGGTCGTACATGTCAATAGTGATGGCCGAACTTTTTAAAAAAGTTCGAAGTCCTCCTTTTCACAGGAAGATTCAAATTCTCTGCCTGTTCAGGGGGAATTTCAGTCAAAAAAACGTCAACGTCAAGTCAACGTCACTGATGAGATAAGAAACCAGCTTCTCTTAGCGGTCTCTCATCAAAGAATCCTTCCACTGCCCAGATCGTTCTGCTCCTGATCCGGCCAGCGGAAGAATAGTCACCTTCTTCCCGCTGGTGAACAGGACATGTTGAACACCTGTTCTGTTCGCCGGGGAAAGAAAACATGTTATGTTTGCGGCCTTGCAGACAGTTCGGCCATCACTAACTGTCAAACTTACTGTCCCCAAATTACAGGAAGTGATGCATATGACATCACTTTTGGTCGAAGCTCTTCCTCATTCCAAATACCAGAAGTGACGTCACCACCGTCCGGTATCGGGAGATGTAAGTCCCCTCCTATTTCGTTGCTGCCTGAGCAGGGAGTGGCTTTACTCCCCCTGGTAATGTCCCACCCTGCCTATCATCTGCACAAGTGGAGTGGGAACTTAAGAGGGCGAGTAACGCCCACTCCAGTGGCGTAAAAACCACTATAGCAGCCATAGCAGTGCTATGGGGCCCATATTCACAAGGGGGCCCACCACTCCTGGAATGGCAGGGATTGGAGTGACAGGTTGGGCATACTAATTTTTGCTATGGGGCCCAGTCATTTCTAGCTACGCCCCTAGCCCACTCCTTCCTTAGTAAGGCAGCTACGAAATAGAAGGGAGGGGACTTAAAGCTCCTGATACTGTAAGTGACTGTGGTGAATTTATTGAAATCAGGATTGAGACGGAAAAAGCCAACAACATATGTAAAATCCCTCAATTTATTTCTAAAATGAAATAAAAAAATGAGCAAAGAGTTTTGAGCGATTGAATAAAACTTTCTTGGCGAGTTCATATGACTGTGATTAGCGGTGGCACATTATTGTGTCGGAGGCGTACGCACCTTAGATAAAAAAATTGCATTCATTAACACGGATCATCAAGGACAAAATTGTGACAAACACAGAAAACAGTTGGAAGATTCCACATCTGCAGTTTTGTCACATAGATCACCCGAAGACAAACAACTGCCGATAGCGGACTGGATCTACGCAAAAGTGTAATTATCCCAGGCTGCTAATAGCCGCTTTCAGTCTGTTTCCCTTATCCCAAATCCTCATTTACCCCTACATGAAGAATGAGCCACTGAGAAGCACTTTGTCTTATGATAAAATGTATTGCGCAGCCCAAAAAAATAACACCTTTGCTAAGTTCCCTTCTTCATTAATAAGCAGAAGCCGCTCGGCAAAGGCGTGATGTGAAGGGACTGGCGCTAGTGACACACAATGGCAATTAAAAATGTGTATTAAATTAGAGGGTACAGATTCTTCATTAGCATGACGAAGGTAATCCCTGCTCTGCTTGAGTAGTCGAAACTAGATTGATAAGCAGACCCTGGCTTGGATTCACGTACGGCATGGGATGGCTGCTGCTACTTTCTCATGGGTAATGCGCGCATCAGGAAAGAGAAAATTAACAGCGATGTGCAAATAAATGAGGATGTGGTGAGGGCACACTATGGCATAGACCATTAGTATTTACAAAAGAAAGCAAGTTCTTAAAGTAGTCTAGTCACAGTTATTATATATAACATATTTATATATAATAACTGTGACTAGACTACTTTAGGAGGAAACGTGTGTACATCTTATATGCTGAATGCACAACCACTAACCACTTGTGGCCAAAAGACCAGAGGTGGGGTATCCCTCAGAACAAATACCCGCCCACCGGGTCTTCCTTCTGATTTTCCCCCTACTTTCGGCCAATGGCTGGTAGCTCCATGGTCATACTTGTCAACTTTAATGTGAAAAAGTCACATAAAAAAACATGACTTTCCTGGCCAAAATGGGATAGTTGACAGGTATGTCCATGATAGCTCCAATGGCTGTAAACGACTGGGTCAGAAAGCCACGTACAGTATGTCTGTCCTGGCTGAACAGGACAGAAATCAACTCAGCTGTGACAGTCTGTCTATGTAGAGCTGGAGCTTTGTAGGTCAGCTGACATACAAAGCTCTGGCTCTACATAGACAGAGATTTGTTTTCTGTCTTTTTGGAGCTCTGTTATGTATGGCAAAGCCTTAAGGTTCACCTGGCCACTATATCTACAAGATATTGATATCCCACTCTAAATCTATAGGCATCAGTATAAGGTAGGTCCTTTGGTGCTATAACAGCTTCCATTCTTCTAGGAAGGCTTTCCACAAGATGTCAGAGGGTGTCTGAGGGTAATTTTACCTCTTCATATAGAATAGCACTGGGGAGGGCAGGCACTGATGTTGAACAAGAAGGCCTTCCTCGCAATCTACATTTATTTCAAAGATGTTTGATAAGGTTGGGCAAATGGCTCTGTGCAGGTTCTTCCACATGTCACCAATGGGAACTAAGGCAGGACTAGTCCTGCACAACATGGGACTGAAGGTAGGACCACTGGTATGCACTGAATAGGCATGAAGTTAGGGCAACTGGTATGCCAACATGAGAATGAAAGTAGGCCCACTGGTATGCCAACATGAGAATGAAAGTAGGCCCACTGGTATGCCAACATGGTAATGAAGTTAGGGCCAATGGTATGCCAACATGGTAATGAAGGTAGGGCTGTTGGCATATACAGGATCTTGCTATATCCAAACATCTCAATAAAAAATTGATTGAACTCATTGGCCTTTGGAGCTGTGCAAACTAAAAAGTTATCTGAACTTAAGATCCAAATCAAATCACATTGCTACTCAGGTCTCTATATAATCTCTATCTATACGCCATGAAATGTAGGCCCACAAATACCTCTTCCGATAAACATTTAAAGTTTGATTTGTATTTGATGCTTTAGCATACATGCATTTCAATTCAAATTTATGGCGTTAAAAATATAAATAAGCCTTTTACGATTGTGGGCTTTAATAGCCCTTTTACGTGCAGCACATTGTGGCACTTTATGTTACGTTTCATGTGCATTAAACACTTTGATTTAAAATCAAATGTTTTTTGCAATTATTTGACATGAGATCAAATAAAATGTACATAGAAGCTCACTTTATAGTCATTTTTTTAAAATATTGAGGCTGGAAATGGGCTTATGGATTGAACTGGAAAAGTTTTACGATTGAGAATTTGAAGCTAAACTTCAGGTAAAAAGCTATAATGAATGCAAGTGTCTATTAAATAAAAGTATTTTATACACAAATAGCGTAAGTAACTGGATTTAACTTGTTATGAGCCACTTGTTGCCAGGGGGAAGGACATGATTAGGGGTTCGATCAGGTGCTGCCACCTATACGCAGGAACATGGTGCTAACATAGCAGTAAAGAGCTCTCCTGCTGCTCCACTACTGTCTATTCATAAGCTGAGGTCATAGCAGAATGGCCCCTGTATGGTAGAAACCAATGAGCAAAGGGGTAATGAATACAGTGATGGATATGATATATGGATTCCACTCTATGCTATGAATGCCCGCATAAGCCTCGGTTAGGTTACTGTGAACACAGATGGGCTGTCATTAAACGGACAGGGGCAGGGACCATCAATGGACGTCTCATGCACTCAGTTACATTAGATAGTGGAGCCAAGGGAACTTAATATTTTGATGATGTGACCATGACCAAGCCATATGGGAGTGCCCTGCCTGGGGAAAGGTTATTTAAGGCCCAGTGTCTAAATGTGAGGGGTCTTTTTTTTGTGCCTGAGCGAATGACCTGTTGTGATCTGCAGTGTCATGCTGGACACTTAAGGCTGCCATACACGGCACGGATTCGTGCCGGATTCCGGCGCGATGGATTCCGGGCGCGTGCACGCGGATCCATCGTGCGAATCCCCTGCAGCCCACCTTGCCCGTCCGACCGCATCCGATGGATCGGGGGCACAGAATCGGATCCGAGGAAGAACCAACCTGTTGGTCTTTTCGGGTCCGATTCTGCTCTGATCAGGGGGCGTTGCGGTCAGGGAGGCGATCCATCGGACACGGATCCGGCCGTGCAGGGTGGGCTGCCACGATCGGATTCCCTAATTGGCTGATCGTTCTCACCTGTGGATGCCGGCGGAATCGCCGGAATCCATCGGTGCTGAATCGATCAGCCAGGGAATCCGTGCAGTGTATGGCTAGCTTTACTCCCTTGGGGAAGGGACACCATCAGTCCATGGTGTAACTGAAGACATCTCTTTTCTCCCCATCTTGCCCTAGCCCTGAGGAGTTGTCACTGGGTGGATTGAGGGCTAGGCCAGAAATGAAAAAAGTTGTCAACCCCTGCTCCCACATGGCTGCCATGGAACTGATTGCTGTACCTGCAGAGCATCAATACCAATGTACCAACTGGCAGACATGTGCAAGGGCCTGCCACCCCAAGCTCCATCAGGTTGGATGGGAAGCATTGGTGCAGCCATTAAAAGATCTCTCCAGAGATGTTCAATTGGACTCTGGCTGGGCCACTCAAAGACATTCACAGAGTTGTCCCTCCTTTGATATTTTGGCTGTGTTCTTAGGGGTGTTGTCCTGCTGAAAGATAAACTGTCGTCCCAGGTTTAGCAATATACAATAGTTAGTGACAATTCAGGTCACCAGCTTGGCTTTCCTCTCTGGCAGCCCTGTGTAGGTCTCAGACTGGTTGGGTAGACTGTTGAATTTTCTTGATACAATAAAAACCCATAGGTGTATTTCATTCATGCCAGGAAGAGCAAGGTAGCTCTCATGTGTCATTAGCATAGTTTTGGCCAATTAAACTGTGCACATGCAGGACTCCAGTAGACCTGCAAGACCCAGAGCTGAGGGACCTTTAGTTGCACTGCAATTCTGCATTTATAACAGATATTGACCTGGATTAATACTTGACTATTCTTTTGTTCTTCTCTGGTTGACCAAGCTTGTTTTTCAACCACTGTTGCTCAAGTATTGCACTCATCATAGGTGTCAGATACTGCTGTCCTTGATGTCCTATATCAAGTTGCTACTGACCAATGAGTAGAGATGGTCGAATTTTTTTTCAAAAATCCGACCATTTCGATGGTTTCGACTTAATTGCAAAGCCCCTGAGCATGATCACCAAACTTGTTGGAGATGTAGAGAAGGGTTGGGGGTATACTCCAAAAAAGAAAGTATGTCTCTAACACAAAGAGTTTTTTCACGAATTAAGTTCAAAGTCAAGTAAAAAAATTTTAAATCGGAATTTCGACTTTGAACTTCATTTATGCAAAAATTACATATGCTAGAGCAAAACTTTTTTTTCAAATGTTCCTCTAACCCTTCTGTACATCTCCAGCAATTTTGGTGATGATACCATTTTCAGGGGCTTTGCAATAAGCTCACAAAGTTAAGGCCCCCCATACACGTGTCGGATTCCCATCGGATTCCGGCACGATCGATTCCGGGCGCGTGCACGCGAAACGATCGTGCCGGAATCGCGTGCAGCCCACCTTGTCCGATCGTTCGCGTCCGATTGATCGGGGGCCCAGAATCGGATCCGACTTTCTGATCCGATTCTGCACACATCAGGGGGAGTTGTGATCGGACACGGAATCGTCCAGGAATCCGTGGGACAAGGTGGTATGCAACGATCGGATACTCTTAATTGGCTGATTGATCGGAGCTCCGATTCCCGCTGAGATCGCCGGAATCGATCGGGTGAGTGATCAATTGGCCATGGAATCCGACACGTGTATGGCTAGCTTTAGGAAGTCGAAAAATTCGACCATCTCTACCAATGAGGCCACCACCAACCACTACTTGGCCAACTTCTTAATCCAGTGGTTCCCAAACTGGGGGGCGGGCACGAAGGTATTCCAGGGAGGTGCAGGTCCTCATTCTTAACCTGTGTTTGAATAGGGGGAGGGGCTTGATAATGTTCCTAAATAGAAAAGGGGGGCCCTGCAAGGAACGTTTGGGAACCACTACCTTAATCTGTGTACTCCATATTGCCCTTACCAGAGGTTATTTTAGCTGGAGCTGTAGGAGAGGCTACCATCAATATGTCTGGCTCCTCACTGAGGTACATGACCACGTCTTGAAAAACAAAGAGGGAAAGCTTCCAAAACATGTGCTGGTAAAAAGATTTAGGAAACCACAAGAGGCTTAACTCCATTTGTTTTTATTTTCTAACAGTACGAAACAGCTATTCATGCATTATTCATTTAAATAATAATTAATAGTAACTATTTGTTCACCCGTTGGCAAGTATCTCCTTATTTCCAATTAATTATGCTTGATTTAGCCGCTCAATGAGCAGGTCCTACTTAGGAGGAGCTGGATACAGCTGGGAAGCTCGGTAAAATATATACATTGAGCCCTATCTGACAGCACACAAACGGCCTTGTAATGAAGCCATAAATTGGATGGGGCTAATTTCCTCAGAAGCGGTAACCTGTACCCTAAAGCTGGCATGCTTGAGTCAATAAACTTTTATGGGCCTCTTCTCCTGAGTCATTCTCCTGCAGCTAGATTACCACAAGCCTATTATAAGGTAGGTTACGGTCATCAAACAGTAAACAGAGGCTTTATTGAAAAAAAGGTCCGCAGCCAAAAGTTCAGAGTTCCGTCCCGCTAACATCTATTACTTTGGCATAAAGAGGAAGCGGTGAGATCATCATTCTGTTGACGGATCATCCTGAAGAAGTCTCATCCGCCGGGGCTAAAGGTGATGAGTTTTATGGCCGTCAGCTTGTGCCCAGTCTTCACTAAAATGACAATTACACCTGCAGTGCTCAAGCCGGAGCCATTTATTGGCTTGCCGTGGTAATAACACGGGGAGGTCCAGAGCTGCTGGAGACGTCCACCACCGCTGTGGCTCCAAATTTTACATTTCGCTTTTTATAGGCAGTAAACTGATTGGAGGAGTTTGAAAGAACTTCTAATAAGCATTTAGATGGTGGTTGATAAGAGCCATAAGAAGCAAATAAAAAATATGTTTAGGGATACAGATAGGACACCTTTGGCTAAAGCTGGCCATAAACGGTGAGATTTGTGTTCAATTTCATCGCAGATCGACCACCAATCGAGGTGATCGATTTGCTGCGAAATCTGTCACAAATCTTACGCCCCCACCTTAAATCAGCCCATAAATCGATCGGCCAAATTGCATGTCCGTAATTTTAAGATCTATTCCATTACTTTGGATGGGGTCCAACTTCCCTATCCAATTAAATGCCAGCACACACAGGGTGCACGGTTGATGACATCATCACATGTGGTCGAACAGCCTCAAAATCGGCAGCACATGATGACATCATCACACGCGGTCGATCTGCCGCAAAATCGGCATAGAATCTAAATGTATATGCCCAGCTTAGGAGTAGAGATGGTCCAATTTTTCGACTTGCTAATTTTGTGAGCTGATTGCAAAGCCCCTGAACACGGTATCATCACCAACATTGCTGGAGATGTGAAGAAGGGTTGGAGGAACATTTGAAAAAACAAAAGTGTTGCTCTAGCTCATGGAGTTTTTACATAAATTAAGTTACAAAATAAAGTCGAAATTCCGATTTTCGAAATGTTGACTTGACCTTGGACTTCATTTGTGCAAAAACTATTGGTGTTAGAGACATACTTTCTTTTTTGAATAAGAAAGAGTGGGGAGGGACCAATAACACTCCGCTGTGGATTTGTGCTTTTACTGGTGTGGGTTTGATATCCTGTGACACCAATGCTGCATTTTATGTATTCATTGTATTAATAAAGTTTAGACAAGTAACGTCAATCCCCTGATTGGAACTTCTTTATTATTCTTCACCGTTAAAGTCCGTTGGGGTTGGCCACCCCTGAGGGTTAGTTCCCCCTCCCCTTTTTTGCTATTTCTTTTTTGAAGTATACCCCCCAACCCTTCTCTACATCTCCAGCAAGTTTGGTGTTGATACCATTTTTTTAAAAAAATATTCGACCATCTCTACTTAGGAGATTATAGATTTTATATTCATTTATACAAGAGGCATATTCTAAATTTTGGGGAACTATATTTAAATTGAAGCTTATCGCCTCTATCCTGGTTTAAATATAATAAAGTCAAGAAAATTAAGTACCAGCTATTAAGGTTTTATACCCATTATTCTGTATCCTACCCAGCATAGATACTGGCATGGATCCTTTTACCTTAACCCAGGGAGGTGGAAGGGTGACCCAATTTATGCTGAATGACACATATGAATGCACATACATTCTATCAGCTTGTTAAGATTTTGGCAACATTGCTCTGTTGAGGAAAGCCTGTAGAAGTTACAGTAGTGCATCCATTTAGAACAGAGGTCAGGAACTGCAATGCTGGTGGTGGGGAGCGAAGAGTAAACACTTTACCCAGTGTATAGAATAAGTAGACCATGCTTGGTCACACCAAAATTTAATCAGAGGGTGCTTAGTATTTCCCCCCAGTATGTAGAATGAGTAGACTATGCATTGTCACACCAAAAATTAATCAGTGGGTGTTTTATATTCTTTCCCCAAAAGATATAATTATTAGACTATGCATGGTTACACCAAATATTAATCAGGGGTGCTTAGTATTTTTTCCCAGTATGTAGAATAGGTAGACCATACATGGTTGCACCAAAAATTAATCAGTGACTGCTCAGTATTTTTCCCCCCATATGCAGAATGAGTAGACCATGCGTGGTCACACCAAACATGAACCAGTAGGTGCTTAGTATTTTCCTTAATACATAGAATGAGTAGAACATGCATGGTTACACCAAAAATGAACTAGTAGGTGCTTATTCATGTTCTACTCATTCTATGTACTGGAGGAAAATACTAAGCACCCTCTGATTTATTTTTGGTGTGACCTTTGATGCTCTTCTCGTTCTACATACTAGGAAAAATACTAAGCACTGTACTAATGAGTAGACCATAAGTGGTCACACCAAAAATAAATCAGAGGGTGCTTAGTATTTTTCCCAGTATGTAGAATAGGAAGACCATGCCTGGTCTACAAAAAGTTATCAGCGTGAAACTTTACATTGGTCCCGAAATTTCCCAAAATGAACACCAGTCAAGGCTGTTCACTCTCCTTATGCAGAATGACTAGTCTTGTTTCTCTCTGCTGGATGCCTATAACAGTTGGTCCTCCAAGGTACCCCCCACAGCTCTGGTCTTTGCTTAGGCTACCTGCAGCACAATGGTGATGTCACTACTACTACCCTGAAAATAAGGCACACTTAAATTGTTGCCTCACGCTGAAATATAAAGCATCCTCACAAAAAAAAGTCACCCGGAAAATACGGTACTGTAACTCTGGACAGGGGGGATCAGAGGGGGCAATCCAAATTACACAGGAGGATCAGAAGGGGTTACTTAAATGGTAATCCCCCCTCTGAGTCTTCTGTGCCATTTGGATTCCCCCTCTGATCCCCCCCAGTGTGATTTTAAGTGATCCCCTAACCCTGATACCCCAGTGTTGTATTCTTCTTAATGGAAAAATAAGACATCCCCCGAAAATAAGACGTAGGGCATCTTTGGGAGCGAAAATTTATATAAGACACTGTCTTCATTTCGGGGAAACACGGTAGGTTATATCTGGGTTTTGCAAATACATTTAGTGCTCACTACGTAATTTGTGCCTAAAGTTCAGCGTTAACTACTAATTTACTTCTAAATAATAAATGTTTACTTAAAATTCTTCTTAAATACCAATAAAGTCTAGGAACTGGCTCCTTCTGCCGTGCCTAAGCAGACAGCTATTGTTTTACTAAGCAGCAGTTAGTAGAATTATTAAATCGTTGGCTGAGCACTATGAAATGAACGCATCTTCAAACACAACGCTCCTCAGACTTCATCGCCTAAAACAAAGCAGGGACAGGCCTGTATTTTTGTCATGCGGGTTATTTCACTGTTGATAGAAAAGTTTCATTAAGACAACTCCTAATTCTGCGCTGTTGTATACGCCCGGCTTTGTGTCCGCTGGAGTAGGTAATGGAGCCCCTCGCCATTCAGCACTAAATTACTCTTCCATTAAGATGTTCTCATCAACAGTTCATATAACGGCTACAGGCAAATCCGAGGCACAGCTACACAGCCGAGGGGCCCTCGTGAAAACGTTCATGATAATGTACTGGAATATCTTCATGCCGTATCCCATCGCTGTAAATAATTAGAGATGGTCTGTCCATATCTTCCATCATGTACCATGTATGGTTCTTTATGGTAGTCTATCCCTGCCAGCTAAGTAAGGACCCCCACACATGTAACTGACATGTCTGTATATCCGAAGCCGATTAGCTTGAATGGGGACCGGCATCCCTGTCCGAACTAACGGCCGGCACACAAAGGGTGCCCGCCAATACTCTGAGCAATGGATGGCATCATCACATTGCTCTCAACAGCTCATCTGTCGGTCTACACTCGCTAAAGCCCCCCATACACCTTACAATCTTTCCATACAATTTCTGTACAATCAACTTTTGC
>CM070032.1:226117028-226130433 GCA_036250615.1 Ptychadena robeensis | reverse complement strand
TAGCAGTGATATATAACTTCCAATCACTATGTATTCTATCAGGGAGGACCCGGCACTATACTACATTGTTGTTGGTAGATCTAATGGAAATTGCATGAAGTGATCTAAAGCTAGCCACACACGGTTAAATTTTGGTTCAATCGATGCTCGATTAGATCGAGGAATTCAATCGTCTAATCGAAAATCGATCTTAATCGCATCAACATACACCCCACATTGAGCTAGCGATTGTGGTGAGATTTCAATTTTGGTCTTGAAACGATTGAAGTTCAGATTGAAGTGGTCTATGTTATTATATTGAATCTAATCGATCCAGGAGAAACACCACAAACATCGATGATTATAAAGCGATTTTGGCACAATCGACGATGATTTTCCAACATGTCCGATCAAAATTCAATAAATTTTTCTGCCTTCATCGAACAATTATCGTCGATTGTACCATGTGGGCATTCCTCGATTTTCGTTCAATTGATGAAAAAATTCATCTAATCGAGCATCGATTGAACCAAAATCAAACCGTGTGTGGCTAGCTTAAGGTGTATGAGGGGCTTAAGTGTCTGAGGACCTTAAGAACTATCTGGTGCCCCCCTTTACCAGAAGACACACATGGATGCCAATGATTGATTGGATCCTTTTTTATTTTCATCTTCAGTGACCACTAAAGCAGGGAACACATTCATATATATGGGCCAGATCGATGGCCGCTTCGAGTGCTTCGCGCTCATGGCCGTCTATCTGGCCCATATCTAATGTGGCCATCCCTGTTTTCGAGCGGGACCAATCAATCACGCTTGAGAACAGGGATATCGGACATGGCCATAAATCACCATTGCTTTGCATGGGGACCACGCTGTATGGGCAAATCCTGGCAAAGACTTGTCAGGAAAATAATGACCACCCTGTTATTGGGGTGACGCATTGTGGGCAATTACACGCTTATGGAGACAGGCTCATTGTATGCAATGGGTTTTGTCCACCAAGTTTAAGGAAGGCACAGAGGTATTGACGCAGTGTAGACTAGGCCTGAGATTAGTGTACAGCTGGTACAGCATTGGCACTTATTGGTTAAGGTGGACATAGACGGTTTGATTTGCAGGCGATTTCGCAGCAGATAAAACGCGGCCACCTTAAATCTTAGACATGTCCGTAATTTTAAGATCAATCTCATTGACAAAGATTGCGTGGCAAATCCTTGGTTCATTTACCACCAGTAGGAACCCTATAGATGGAATATGTTCTCCTACAGAAGTGGTTCTCAACCTTGGGTCACCAAGTTCACTGAAAGCATCAGAGCTGCTGCTAACAAGCGGGGTGTGAAGTTAGGAGGGAGAGTTTTGCAAATGATGTGCACGGGTGGGAAAATATAAGAGAGATGACATTACACTTACCTTCATGCAATAAATAACGTTGCAGAGTGTCACTTCCTGTATTTGGAATATGTAAGTGCCGGTGCGGAGTGTCACTTCCTGTATTTTGAATATGTAAGTGCCGGTGCGGAGTGTCACTTCCTGTATTTGGAACATGTAAGTGTCGGTGCAGAGTGTCACTTTCTGTATTTGGAACATGTAAGTGTCGGTGCAGAGTGTCACTTTCTGTATTTGGAATACGTAAGTGCTGGTCCAGAGTGTCACTCTCTGTATTTGGAATAGGTAAGTGCCGGTGCGGAGTGTCACTTCCTGTATTTGGAACATGTAAGTGCCGGTGCAGAGTGTCACTTTCTGTATTTGGAATAGGTAAGTGCTGGTGCAGAGTGTCACTTCCTGTATTTGGAATAGGTAAGTGCCGGTGCGGAGTGTCACTTCCTGTATTTGGCATGTGTAAGTGCCGGTGCAGAGTGTCACTTTCTGTATTTGGAACGTTAAAAGGCTGCTGCGGAGTGTTACTTCTGCATTCCAAATACCGAAAGTGACTCTCTGCACCGGCACTTACATATTCCAAATACAGGAAGTGACACTCCGCATCGGCAGTTACGTATTTTTAAATACAGGAAGTGGCACTTCACAATATCACTTCCGCAGATCTAAAAACGTTGAGAACCCCTGTCCTAGAGTGTTATGGTTATTGCTCTGATCCAACACTTTCCTGAAGAGTTAATAAACTTCTGGATACATGCTTGGACAATACATGCATGGCTCCCTAGACCTACAAAGGGCAAGCTGTGGATTCATACAGATATTCTGGTGTAAATATTCCCTGCAGTGTATCATGTGCGCGGTTTCTGCTGGATGTTTAGATCATAATGTCATTTCATCACTTTACTTGAGTTTGAGAATGAAAAAAAATAAAGCAATGATTCATGTTCCATTTCCAGCCTGAATAGTGTATGAATCACTGTATTTCTGTCACTTGGTCCTCTGGAGTCAGATATTAACCCTTTACACCGGGTCTTGACGAGCCACATAATTCTCACTTGTCTCAGACTTGAGATACTTCCAGTTCTATCTGTCATCTTGTTCATTGTTTTGTTCAAATTCCACCTCTTGTATTCCACTGTTCTGTTAAACATCTATCGGGCCGGATACAGGGAAGTGTCATGTACTGCAGGGCGGTGATGGAGAGGTTAGTGCTTTTGCCTTGCAGCACAGAGGTGACCTGGTTTCGGTTCCCACCACTGGCGCTGTCTGCATGGAGTCCGTATGTTCTCCTTACGCTCACACAGAATTCTGCTCTAAAAGATCCATGGTGGTTAACCGAAATATGACCAGAGAGTATCATTGTGCTTGTTTAATAGGTGCATTATATAGATGGTTGTCTATTAACTTGCTGTAGGGCCCTGGTTCTAGGTCAGGGCTGCTTATCCTGCTATGTGGAATATGCATGCACATAGGCCCCTTATGCCCTTCCCCTGCACAGATTTTCGGCACCCTCCCCTACCCTCACCATCCTGATCCGAGCATCGCTGGGGGTGGTAGGTGCGGATTAAGGGGAAAGGAGAGGAAGGAGGAGCGATGTGCTCCTTTTCCTTTTCTCCAATACCACCCCTCCCCCGGTCAGCAGCATCACCACTAGCACCCCCAACTCCCCCTGCTTGAGAGGGGGCCCTTGCATAAGGCTCCCCGCCCCCACAGCTTGGTCTGGGTAAACAAACTTTCAAAAAGATTTCATAATCCCCAAGTAATACCACAATAGATTTTTGATCCAGGATATACAGCGCCTCCAATTTTGGACTTGAATTTTTTTCTGACTAATTTTCAATTTTTTTCTGACTATAAGACACCCAGTTTTCAGAACAGGAAATCTGAAAAAAATATTTCATGTATTTAAATAAATTAGGGGAAAAATCCCCTGCAGTACCCAATTTCAGCCACAAAAATGGTGTCACTAGAGAGCACACTTCAGGTATCTTCTCTTCCTCACACACGGGGAAGGGAGGGGGGGCTGGCAGGGGAATCTGCACTCATGTCTTCCATCTACACTGTGTGTGTGAGGAAACTGCCAGTGTGCAGCTTTCGCCATCGAGATGGAGCCTACTATTCTTTCTCTGGCAGGATCAGGAGCTGTCAGAGGAAGAATATTTTCACTAGAGACCGGGTAGAGAACTCGGTCTTCTAGTGAAAAATCTGCTCCGTAATCGGAACCAAGAACTACGTGTTCCAGGCACCGGAAGTGACATCAATGACGTCACTTCCGATTTTCCAGATTCAAATTTCCAGCGAACAGGCAGGGAATTTGAAAGGACCTGGCTGAAGTTTGGCCATCACTAGTGAATAGGATTACCTGGAAAAGCACACCGGATCTCCTTATGCCTGCAGGAGGTGGACATAGAAACCATGGATTAGCATTCAGAAGCTAGTTAACATCAAAGGTCCGTGTAATCCGCCTGGTTGGGGGAACTGCACGGCGACAAAAGACGGGAGGGGGTGCATGCCTGCAAAGGCAAGATGCGCCGGGGGGGCCATGGCCCTGACACTTCCATACATAGAAGGACCACATAGTTTGTGGGGCTCCAATGAAGTCGGAGATAATGTCACTAGGCACCTTATTGGGAAAGTGATAAATTCCCTAAAAGTAACTCTAGTCAGGGAGTGTTTATAATAATAATTAATTTATTGGAATCTATGAAGTCTTATATAATGACACGCATAGAATAAGAAGATTTATCTGGACCGTTCGGTGTGTAGATCTGTAACATTCTACATGCATTTCAGTCGGTTTTAGACTTTCCTCCTCACCGTGCTCCAGAGTCTAACAATAGATGCTGGTGTCCTTCATAAACAATCATCTCCTGCCTCCACTGTCCATTGTGGCCCGTTCACCCTCCCCATCGGCCGCCCTCTGCCTTTGTCTCTCACTGGCTGACCTTTCTCAATGGAATGACTACACGACAAGCATGCCTTCACAAAGAGTCACATTCTCCGCATGGAACCTCTTGGATTTCCGGACACGACTGTCCGATGCTTGACCTTACTGACTGTGGCCATAATAACATTAAAGCTGAACTTTTATTTCGTTTTTTTTTTTTCTCTTTTGAGTAGAATCAAAGAGGGTTGGTGTCACCGGCATCAGAGTGTGAAATTAAAGTCAATTTAAAGTCTTTATTTTGGATATTTTTACATTGATTTTTTAAATTGTCTCAAGCTGCTGGACCCGGGAGACTATCTCCATCCCTTCTCCTCTGCATTAACCAGAAAGCTGCTGCACAAGGGGACGACTGTCCAGCTTTTTAAGACTTTAGCCACCCATGCACCTAACAATCTTTCCATACAATGTCTGTACAATCAACTTTTCTTCTACCAAAACCATGTAAAATGAGGAGCTTTCTAGACCTTCCAATCACTATGTGTCATGAGCCAGTGGGTGTGGACCAACCGTGCCACATGTCCTACCTCCTCTAAGGGCGTTGTCTAAGTGAACCCACTCATTCTTCACAATACCCCTGAAGGTGGGGATAGACTTTCCAGATGGGAACACCAGGTCGCTACCTCTTGAGGGAGGGTAGGAATATGAGGCAGCTGGTCCAGAGAACACCAGGGAGGTAGGCCAGGTCATAATCAGGAGTTACCACGCAGGACCAAGGAATGAGGCAAAGGCCTCATCAGGCAGGCAAAGGATCAGGGCAGGCAGCACGCCTACAGGTCAGAAAGCCGGGTTGGCAACAGAGGAGTCAAGGCAGGCAGATAAGGGTGAACACAGGAAGCAATAATACGTTTTATCAGGAGAACTTAAGGGGGGTTTCCACATCTGTTGGGACCCCCTCTGCTAAGTGCATTGCTTGGCGGAAGGTCCCGACGGAGCACATAGACTTTATCTGCTCGGTGGATGCTCACAGCGCTGAGCCATTCTGCTAAAGCAGGGCTGAATGTAGTAGAGTACATTGAACCTCTGCATCTGCCGAGCAGGTAAAGTCTTTGTGCTATGTCAGGATCCCGGCCAAGCAATGCCAAGACAGATGTGGAATCCCCCCCCCCCCCTAACACTGAGGCATATTAGGAAGGGCTAGATCCTTTATATACATGCAGGAAGGCCAGGATTGGTCAGCCAGGAAACATAACCAATCCTTTAAATCCTAGGAAGTGGCATGCACCGGTCCTTTAGGAAATTCTCCAGAAACAGCATGCTGTGATCAGATCCCAGCACAACATAAATCATAAATAGGGAAACAGCGGCGCACAGCAGCCGCCACTACACTATGTATTCTATCTGGGAGGACACAATACTATATAGTCGTTGGCAGATCTAAAGGAAATTGTATAGAGTGATCTAAAGTTGTACAGGAGGCTAAAGGGAAGTCACTACAAGAATTACGACATATGGCTCTGAAGTTTGACAACAACTCTTGAACTTCTTTAGTGAAACTTCAATGAACCGGGGAGCAGTTGCCGGATTGTTCCCGGAGCGTTCAGAAGCCAGACGGGTTTTTACAAGATGTCGGTGGAATGTGGGGGCCTCACAACAGATGCCGGCCTCCCCTCTTTCTGCTTTTATCTGAACGGCCGTCCTAGCCCACACAGCAATCATTCACTACGATAATTGTTATTGCTTCCTAGATACGGGAGTCGGGACTTGTGTTTTAGCACCGTAATCAAGAGCACAACATCCCCGAAATCCCCAAATCACAGAGGAGCGAGAACAGAAGAAAGACTTTATTATCCGAAAAGAAGACCGGAGCGGGCAATATTGTGACCAATTAATTTACTGTGTAGATGGCAAAATTGAGCAAGGCCTTCCGAACAAAACATAACTCACCAAGATCCATTATTGATCAGCCGCAAGAATACAACATGGAGCGTAAAGGGACTCCATTTAAATGTTCTGCCTGGATTATTACTCTGGGACTCGGTTCTAGCTTTATCTTCTACTAAAAATACATTTCAGGCAAACAAGAAAACTTTGTATTACAACTAATTTTGGGTAAACAGCCTAACTCTGTACTTTTTATTCTGACGTTTATCTTCTGAAAGCTAAAGCTAGCCATACACGTGTCGGATTCCATGTCCAATCGATTCATCATCCGATCGATTCCGTCGATTCTGCCGGGAATCGCAGGTGTGATCAATCGGCCAATTAAGAGTATCCATCGCAGCATACCACCTTGTCCAACGGATTCCGGGACGATTCCGTGTGCGATTCCACCTCCGATTCTACCTCACAAATGGCAGCTCCCCCTGATCCGGGCAGAATCGGATGAGAAAGACCAACATGTTGGTTCTCCGTCGGATCCGATTCTGAGCCCCTGAACGATCGGACCTGATCGATCGGACCAGGTGGGCTGCATGCGATTCCGGCACGATCGTTTCGCGTGCACGCGCCCGGAATCGATCGTGTATGGGGGCCTTAACTCTTGCCGGTAAACCCCTGCAATGCCGTACATCCGAGCTTGGCAAACTTCATTACGCTCCCTGGTTACCATCACCATCCTCTGCTTGTGCCCAGGATGGCTTTGCCTGGACATCGGAGTTTCTAGATCCTAGGGTCCCAACCCGCGGCCCTTTGGGGTTTGTGCCGCGGCCCCCCTTGGTCCTCCACATGCAGCACCCAAGACCTAACTGTTAATGCATAGGGCATAGCAACTCACCCGTGAAGTGGTCACACGCTGACCCAGCTTTCCTAATCAACTTTGCGGTCCTACATCAGTAACATTGTCAATGTTGGTCAGGGGAACCAGGTCTACATATGAGCGCTGCACCCAGGGGCAGGAGGGGAGTGGGTGCTGTCAGGTTTTGACTGCCTGTCGGGATCTGGTCCACCGCCTGCTGGTATATGTCAACGAGGGGAGGGTCTGGATCAATGTTATGTTCGGCCCTTGGGTGATGCTGAGGGCCACACTTGTGGCCCTCTATATCAACTCAGTTGCCCACCACTGTTCTAGATCCTGCGGCAATTCAGCCCTAGACACCCCTAATGTACTAAACTCAAGTTTGTGGAGGAATTCACATAAACTCTATTTAAATGAGAACCTGAAGCAGAACTCTCCCCATTTTTCTTCTGAGCTTTAGATGGCAAAAAGGCTGAAGACTAAAGCCCCCATACACCTTTAGATCCATCCATACAATTTCCATTAGATCTACCAACAACTATGTAGTATAGTGGCCTCTCTGATAGAATACATAGTAATTGGAAGGTTTAGAAAGGTCCTCATATTACATGTTTTTGGTAGAACAAAAGTTGGTTGTACAAAAATTGTATGAAAATATTGTAAGGTGTATGGGGGTCTTTAGGCTTTGGCATTAAAACCCTGCGTTTGACATACGTCAAGTGTAGGGATGTTGGCGCATCCATTAGAAGTCAATGGATGTGTCTACACATGCGTTGGTGTGATCCATCAGCTTGCGTTGCGTTAAAATCAATGCAGGGCACTGCCTTGATATTAACGTAACCTAAGCCAACGCAAGTATGGGTGCGTGGACATTCACAACCGTTAATCACACACGATGTCCGTTGCTTTGCATGGAAATGGCGGGTCTCCATGCAAAGCATCGGCTGAGCTTCTCTGATATCTGACAGCAGCGTGATGACTTCATCGTTGCTGCAGGGAACATCGGACGGCTCCAATGTCAAGCCGTCTGTTCCCTGCTTAAGCCTTCCAATACAAAGTCATCAGCATGGGCCATTTAGGTCTATGTATATAAAATGTAACTAAAGTTATTGAGATCTGAAAACATCAGATGGTAAATGGAGAGAACAAATATCCAACCACTGTGCATTATATTTAACCATACCATCCTTTCATGGGAAGAAAAAGGGGATTACACCCCAAAAAGGACAGCCACTCCTATGTAATGACTTTAATCTGCATGTCTATCTGTCTCTGCGAGTAAGGAGTGACCCCAGCTCAAAGTATAACTAGTGTGTAGGGATGGACCGAACTGTTCGCCGGAGAACAGTTCGGCCGCGAACTCGGCATGTTCGCCGTTCGCCTCGCCGGCGGACAGTACGGGTGTTCGACCCATCCTGTTCGCCGGCCAGAAGAAGATCTAAATTCTTCCTCCGGCAGGATCAGAACCTGCGAGATCGTGCCGGAGGAAGAATCTCTTCACTACAAGACCGGGCATGAAGCCGGTCTTGTAGTGAAGATTCCGGCTCAGAGTAGGAAGTGACGTCAGTGACGTCACATCCGGCTCCCGCAACCAGGAACTATGCGTTCCAGGATGCGTTCCATGGACCGGATGTGACGTCACTGACGTCACATCCGGTTTTTCCGATTCAAATTCCCCGCCTAGAGGCGGGGAATTTGAATGTGTCCGCGAACAGGGCGGACGGCGGACATCTTTAAAAGTTCGACCCGCCCTGTTCGCGGACACTCCGGGCTGGTGTTCGCCCATCTCTACTAGTGTGTGGACATTCCTTTATCAAACCAGGGGACTGTGTGTTGATTATACTGATTAGTGTTGAGCTCGAATATTCAATTTTCGAATATTTAGCTAGAATATCGGCATTTCGCGAATATTCGCGAATATATCATCGCATATCCGACGCGATCGCGATTTTTCGCAATTAATTGCGCTGTTATAATCGCAATTTTATAATCGCGATCCATTGCACTGAATTGCGATTTTTTTAAACGGAAATTACGGATATTCTCCCAGTCGGATATCCGAGCTCCATTGACTTGCATGCATTGCGCATATCGGATCGCAATTGCGATTTTTAGATCGCAGTTCATGTCGTAAGTGCGGATATTCGAGATTACGAATATGGAATCTAATATTATGGCGGATATTCGCAAATTACGCGAATTCGAATATTGCCTAGTCGCTCATCACTAATACTGATCAACAATCGATCTGTGTAGAATGGGGAACCTCTATTCACCTGCCAGGTAAGATGCTGTCTTCCCACCTACACCACACTTCCTTCACCTCCTGGGTGAGATCAGGCATACCGACTCCGCGCCTTCATTGATGCCATAGAGGCGAAGGGGGGGGGGGGTTCCATAGACCACCATGTCAATGGAGGAGCATCACTCATTGATGTAAAGCAGAGGAGAGATGGCGGGGTAGTTTGTACCCTACTTTGATTACCCAACATTGGCCGATATGAGAAAACCACCTAGGAGGTTAAGTACCACTTCACTTCACCCAGGAGAGAAAAGGCAGGAATAAGCATTCAAAGAAGACAGAATTTTAATTGCACCTGGTGTCTTAAACCACTTACTAACTTTTAAGGGCCCTATGCAAGTTTTCTACCGACCAGTATAGTTCTGTACTGTATGGGCACACTGCTCCTCCTCCTTACTGATAACTAGAGATGGTTGAATTTTTCGACTTCCTAACTTTGTGAGCTTATTGCAAAGCCCCTGAAAATGGTATCATCACCAAAAATTGCTGGAGATGTAGAGAAGGGTTAGAGGAACATTTAAAAAAAAAAGTTTTGCTCTAGCACATGGAATTTTTGCATAAATTAAGTTTAAAGTTAAAGTCGAAATTCCGATAGAGATATAGTGCTACCAGGTCGATCTCAGCGATTTGGGTTGGCCAGACCCAGGGACTTCAAGGCACTCCATTAATTTAGAGATATAGTGCTAAGGCTACAGCACTATATCTCTATATTGAAGGTGTGCCTTAAAGTCCCTGGGTCTGGCCAACCCAAATCGGTGAGATCGACCTGGTGGTTGATCAAATTTTTAGACCAGAGTGATCGTACAGTTCTCTCTCTGAGGGAGGGCACCCCCTAAGTCCACAGGGGCCCCTATGCGCATGCATATTGTGCATAGCAGTAGAACTGGCTCTGTTTTTAGTTGAAAGCAGGATACTGTGGTTCAGCATTGCAAAGGTGCAAAGTTGAGGCCTTGCTGCATCAGTACAGAGTTTGGCAAGGCATTTAGTAAGACGAGTCAAGCCCCCATTTCACATTCTATAAATGTGTCTCAATAAGGCTTTCAGTGCGCTGTATTCAAGTGTCTCTGCTCCCCACTGCTCAGACACCCTTCCCCAGAGGTAGCCCAGACTCGACTTTCATGCATTGTGCTAGCCCTGCGTTTAAGATTCAGCCCCAGACTTCAATTCATACCCTGTATTGTCATTCCTCTTTCTAATCTCAGTGGGCTGAAAGTTTGCAAACAGACGCTCGGCCTGAACGTTATTTGTCCAAATAAAAATGGTTTCAATTACTCTCTTCGTATTTTTTTTTTTCAAACCGGCATTTTTCTTGTGCGCAATTGTTCTTACGGGTGATTTTTTTTTTTTTTTTTTAGAACTCCACTTTGTCAACAGCAGTAAAGAGGATTTAAGAAGACTTCAAGGCCATCCGTCATGTTCGCCTGCGCCGCCCGATGCCGTCATATGTTACCGTGCAAGCGCCATTAATCCTCCAAGCACATAGATTTATACATAGATTGCATAACAAATGCATGCGCTAAATGCAGTTCGTCAATGCAATTTATTACTAACAGCCATTACAGTGGACTCGTAAAACAGTTTAAATCATGGGTCTCCAACCTGTTATTGATCACCGAAGGAACACATTTTAAAGGATGTCAGCTCCCTAAAATGGTCCCGATACTCATCGATTAGTAACATGTCCAGATTTTGAAATATGGACGGTAAAAGGTTCCGCCAATCCAGCAAAGAAACATACATGACCAAGGGAATGTCTTAAGGTGGCCATACACAGGTCAATTTCCCACACGGTTCCTGGCCGATCGATCACCGGGCGCGTGCACGCCGATCGATCGGTGAGGAATCGAGTGCAGCCCACCTTGACAGATCGACCCCGCCCGATCGACATGTCCCCCAAATCGCATCGGCCAGGGAACCATCCTGTTGGTGTTTTCTGATCGATTGGGCACACATCAAGGGGCGTTGACATTTGTGAATCGATCGACTGGTAACAGAATCGTCCAGGAATCGGTGGTCTAAGGTGGTAGGCACAGACTTGATTGGTCGATCGATCAACGCCTGTGACTTCACCAGAATCGATCGGATGGTTGATCGATCGCTTGGGAATCGACACATGTATGGCTAGCTTTAATGACTATGTAAACTCTAACAATAAAATCCTATGATGTGCTTTTAACCTTGTATACAGTATCTCACAAAAGTAAGTACACCCCTGACATTATGAAAATAGAGATAGTCTGATTTTTTTTTTTTAATTCGACGATTTCGAGTTAATTGCAAAGCCCCTGTAACGATCTGCGGTCAGGCTCGGAGTCCAGTAGCTGAGACAGTAATGGCAGGATCAACAGGTAGCGAAAGGCAGCAAGCAGGAGCGTGGTCAAAACAAGCGTAGGTCTAAAGCCAGTGTTGTCGAGTCACAAGGGAGCAGTAGAGTAGTCGGGTTGCCAAAGCCAAGGGTCGTTACACGAAGATGATGAAAGCACGAGCAGGGATAAACAGGAAGCAAAACACTGGCTGGAAGCACAATAATCTGGCATTGAATCACAGTTGGGACCTGGCTTTATAGGAAGTCCATGGGAGGGGCCAAGAGTTCAGGGTTCACAAGAACTAGGTGATTTGGTATCCAGGTTTAAGAGATCCAGCAAGGCGCAAAGTCAGAATGTAAGGTGGCTCAGCAGGTAGAGCTACAACCAGGTGTTGGAGCATCCTTGGGTTCGATTCCTGACAGCCCCTGGGTGTGGTATCATCACAAAACTTGCTGGAGATGTAGAGAATGGTTGGGGCCATATAAAAAAAAAGTATGTCTCTAACACAAATAGTTTTTGCATAAATTAAGTTCAAAGTCAAGTAAAATCGGAATTTTGACTTTGAATTTAAACTTAATTTATGCAAAAGCTAGAGCAAAACTTTTTTTTTTCAAAGGTTTCTACAATCCTTCTCTACATCTCCATGAACCAATTTTCAGAGGCTTTGCAATCAGCTCACAAAGTTAGCAAGTCAAAAAATTCAACCATCTCTACTAGACAGTTTCTTTTCCTACTCTCCTCACCTCAGAATGTATCAATCCTATTGGGCCCTGCAACTGGCCTTAAGCCAATCCCTCTGGGAGTCTATAAATACTAACTCCTGAGAACATTCCGGGCTCTTCTGATGATTACTGATCTGATACAAGGTAGATTCCTCCAGGACGCAGGATTCCCGGGTTAATTATCCACTGAACCAGTGTGACTTCCTGGCAAGGACTGCCTATCTTCTCCCCTGGTGTAAGAGCCTTCAACCGTCTAAGGTACCCAACCACGAGTAGAAGCGAGTTTAGAACCAAGATTGATGCCCCATCCCTTCCGTTCGGGTGATGGTGAAGAAGCTGTAAATATCCGTTCCTGTGGTAAAACTTGTAAATAAACCTTACTTTGTGTGTGGACCTTCCATTCTTGGTGTGTGAGCTTTGCGGCAGTGTGCTGAGCAGAAGACATTCTTCTTAAGGAACGGGTCGTGTAACTGCGCACTACACATGGCACCCCACGACACTACATTATAGTGTGTGAAAGGTTGACCAGTGGTTGGCAACTGAGTTGATATTATAGATGGTCAAATTTTTCGACTTGCTGACTTTGTGAGCTTATTGCAAAGCCCCTGAACATGGTATCATCACCAAAACATGTGTTTTTTGCATAAATTAAGTTCAAAATCTAAGTCAAAATTCCAATTTTTGAAATTTTTACTTGACTTTGAACCTAATTTGTGCAAAAACTATTTGTGTTAGAGACATAAATTTTTCTTTTCAGTATACCCCTAACCCTTCTCTACATCTCCAGCAAGTTTAGTGATGATACCATGTTCAAGGGCTTTGCAATTAACTCGAAATCGTCGAATTTTTGAAAAAAAATTCGACCATCTCTAGTTGATATGGAAGGCCACAAGTGTGGCCCTTGGCATCACATTTTTAATCTATACTGACTTGTATGTGATGACAAAAAAAGACAGCAGGCAGAACTAAAAGACATTATTTTTTAATTTTCAAATAACAAATCTTCAAGCATTAGGGATCCCTATTGGCAGACAGGTAAGTTCCTATGAATTAATAGTTTTGAGGGCTGCAAGTGGAGGACTAAGGGGGGGGGGGG
>CM070032.1:226050934-226070600 GCA_036250615.1 Ptychadena robeensis | reverse complement strand
GGAGGATCAGAAGGGTTTACTAAAATGGTAATCCCCCCTCTGAGTCTCCTGTGCCATTTTGATTCCCGCCTCTGATCCCCCCTGGTGTCATTTTAAGTGATCCCCCCACCCTGATACCCCAGTGCTGTATTCTTCATTATGGAAAAATAAGACATCCCCCGAAAATAAGTCGTAGGGCATCTTTGGAAGCTAAATGTATATATTTCCGGAGAAACACGGTAGAAATGAATCTCAAGTTTTTTTTGCAATACACAATATATTGATGTACAGTATATGCAATGAATGTAATCCAGCCTTGTAAAGATACTTAAAAGTTCAGCATTGTGACAGTAAGTGGAAATGTACTTTCATTGAACACAATTTTATATCGAATAAGCAGAATTTCAAATTCCCTTCCATCTTGTACACCTAGCTGAAGAGCCAACGTGAAGACGGAAGAAAAAAAAAAGAAAGTCAGCGTTCAAATGGCCAGAGCCGATGTAAAAATACTGAACCTGACATTTACAATCAGCCAGGCAATGCTGTGCGGGATAAGAAAGGACTGGTAGTGGTTTTGGCACCATTGTTACGTCTCCGCAGTCCACTGTAATAGTTTCCATAAATCATATTTGCTGCCTTTGAAGCGGAGCCTTAAAGTCACGACTGACAGCTTGACTACAATGAAACATATATAGATGTACGAGTGTGTGCGAGCCTTACATGATGCTCTGTGATAAGCAATGGGAATTGTAACCTTGGCATAGTTTCTAAACCTTGCTTCCCCTCAAAGAGTCCCGTTCTGTCATATTTATTGGAATCAGGTCTACAATGGCTTGTCAAATACACAATGATGTGTGCTCAAGGAATAAAGAGCTTCCGTAGCCGTCTGAAATGGTTAAACTCACATTTTCCCCTGCTAACAGCATGTCGATAGTTTACAGGACGGTTATTAACTCAAAGGAAATGGAAACAGAAACTTTCTGTGTAGCCTCACAGCAATCAATCACAAGTTCTACCTGGATCAGATGTTCTACTCAGATGTAATTAGAAAATTCTAAGGTCCACGGATAACCAGCAAGTCCCCAGTGTGGCTGTACACAGGACGGATGGCGGTCTGGAGGGTACTGGCACAGTAGCAGGTAGGCCGTGGATACACAGGCGCGGTGCGGCACGCTGCAGGGGAATGCCACCCCACTCTGAACTTGGCGATCTCACCTGGAGGTAGGAGGATCAGCAGGGCTATTCGTGTGCTATTGAGCTCACCGGCTGCACATACGCCAGTTCGGTAGGCCAGACAGCAGCAGAACAGATGGGGGAGAGGGGCACAGGGCAAGCCTGTCTTTCTTTCTCGATCCCCGGACTGAGCACCTCCTCTTTCTGGCACCTGCCTCTTAAGCCTTCAGGCGGCCCCATTGTATTCTGGGGTGCGGTCTTAAAGGGACCTTC
Source organism: Ptychadena robeensis (assembly GCA_036250615.1). Lineage (NCBI taxonomy): Eukaryota > Metazoa > Chordata > Amphibia > Anura > Ptychadenidae > Ptychadena > Ptychadena robeensis. The sequence continues at coordinate 226,069,175 of CM070032.1, read as the reverse complement.
GCACACCACAGCGTGTCGCTACACCACTCTAGGAGGAGGTTATTGCTAAGAAGACAACAGGGGAATGCTGGCTGCTCTGCTATCACTTCCCTCAAGTTGGATCTTCTAAGGGTCAGTTCTTCCCTTTGAAAACTTCCTGGAACCCAACTCAGCCAAGCCAACTCAGCCAAGCCAACTCAGCCAAGACACATAGCCAAGACAACTCAGCCAAGACACATTGCCAAGACAACTCAGCCAAGACAACTCAGCCAAGACACATAGCCAAGACAACTCAGCCAAGACACATTGCCAAGACAACTCAGCCAAGACAACTCATGAGAAATAGAGCGAAGAACCTCTTCTTACTCCACCAGCCAAGCTCAGTGCTTGGCCCACCGGCAAAGGTATTGTGAATGCAGGACCACCCACTATCAAATAGTCTTAGAACCATGGGTGCTCGCACCTTCAATCTATCAAGGTAGCCATACACTTTTAGGTTATGCCTCGATAGATGAGGGACAGACTGCAGCATGTTGACGTCATCACTATGCAGCAGGCCCCTCAGAGGATAGACCACCACCCTTTGTTTGCTGGTCATTACTTTGGATGGAGGCTGCCCTTCCCCATCCAAAATAATGGGATCGGATGGGAATCTACCAACATGTTGAATCACCATGTGATCCGACACACGGGAGATTCCTGATTGAACTCGCCAGGTGGGTGCACCCAATCCAGTCGAGCAACCGCCAGCCGTTTGGCGGGAATGCACACAGCGGTCGATCGGCCACAAAGCCATGTATGGACAACTTCACACTCACAAATATTTCTCCCCCGATTTTGGGGGGTAAAAGTGCGTCTTCAAGATACAGCAATTATTTTTCAAATGGATTGTTTAGATAACAACGCCCCTATTACACATCACCTCCATAATTAGTGATTCCTGGGGTGCATGGAATGGGCACACCTATGGCGGGTTCGCCATTACAGGCTCTTGGTCCGACCCCTCAAAAAGTTTGCCCACCCCTGGTCCGGATCATAGTGGGTGATGGAAAATTTAGCAACTTAAGTCTCTTCTTGCTCCAAGAACTGGATTTAATAAGGAGGCTGTGTGTAGAATTTCAGTTCGCTTGTTGCCTAATGCTGAAGAGATGAAAAGAAGAATACGACAACGAAATGGCATGACACGACATTACTCCGCTATTGCACCACTGTTATCAATTTGGGTAATGGCTTCTGACGTGTAAACACAGTATGTGGTAGGCCAATCCCCGAAGCACGGCAAACATATAGGCCTACTGACCCTCATAGAATAGATCCGAGCGGAATAAATACATAATTTATCAATGTTTATTGAACTACAATTAATAATAAATGGGCTCAGCAATGATAGTCCCGGCTCCTCTCTATCCAGACTTCCCTCATTAGTTCCTACGGTTCACATACTCCACATAAGTAGTGTGAACACATCTCTTCCCTCCACCGTCTCCGGCTCTGTCATTAGTCACGGCAAATTTGTCCCAAACAACAGCTGCATCAAACTCTTAATGGGCCTCTGCCAGAAATAAACACTATTGTGTGCGACCAAAACCTGAAACAGCGTTTTAAGGGATGACGTTACTCTTGGCTGCGGAGTGAAAGAGCTCATCCACTGTACGGAGAATACTACAGAATCCTGCCATGTTATCGATGTGAAAAGGTCAAAGGGAACTGCAAGAGGCTTCATAAAGGTGGGTTTAAAATGTGTAGATCCCCGGAAGTCACCCTGGAAGTGACATTGCAAAGTGTCACTTTTTTTTTTTTGAAAGACGTGCAAACAATAAATATATTGTTAAAATAAATATACAAATATACAGATAATACACAAACAATTAAACCAACTGCACCGCAAAATAGCAATAACATGAACACATCAGACCACCAAACCCATGGTGAAGAAGCCCCCCCCTACACCCCCCGATGCATGAAGCCCCCCTACACCCCCGATGCATGAAGCCCTATTTCAAATATCAGTCATCATCCAAAATCTACAGGAGTGACCAGGACAGAGAAGAAAACCGCTCACCCAGAGACTGACATTCCACCAATGGGGGACCTGATGTTTCTCCACGCCCTCATCCAGGCTCCCTCTGTCAACCTGCCGTTCTCAAGACCCCGAATTTTCCCTACCTAGTGCAGAATAATGCGCACCACCTCTTCCACAGGCAGGACTTTCTTCCTAATGCAGACCTGACACTGTGCAATCCATGTGAAGTAATGGACCACCACACTGAATAAAGCTAGCCATACACGCACCAAGCGCCGGCCGATTTTGCCGCCGTCTGATGGGCGTGCGTGCTCGCGGCAGTCGGTAGGCAAAATCAGCCGCTGATCGCGGGTGCCCACATGGGGTGACAGATAACTGTCGCCCCACAGCTCGGCCGGCCAGAGAACGGACATGTCCGATATTCTCTGGCCGAAGCCGGCCAATGCCGTTAGTTTTAATAAAGTCCAGCCTTAGCTGTCAGCTCGGGAGAGTAGTGTGATGACATCATCACGCTGCTTTCCAGAGCTGATCTCACCTGCTCTGTTGGCCCCCACTCGGTACATGTGTGGGGGCCTTAGGAAAACTGTGTCAAAATCAAAATCCAGGCGTATATGCTCCATGCACCCACTCCGCATAACTCATGCCATTAAGGAAAGGGACACCCAGGGCCCTCCCCACCCGTCTGTAAACTTCTATGTTAAAGGGACACTGGAGCAGAAATGGTCGAAGGTTTCTTCAGACCCCTCACATCCCATTCTCAGACAACCTCGGTCATCTATAGAGCGGTTCCTCCAGTACCCTCTGACATGGAGCTTACCCTGAAGGAAGAGCCTATATTCCAAAACTTTAATGCATTGCAAAGTGTCACTACCTGTATTTGGAATGTGTAAGTACCCCTCTCCCACAGATAATTTGAAGAATCGGGGTGGAAGTTAGGAGGGAAAGTAACGCCTAAGATAGAAGGGATGGGGGCATTACTCTCCCTCTACTTCCATTTTCCATCCCACTTGTTATCAGCTACACTGTGACCCCTATAAAATATTTGTTGAACCCCCTAGGGGGTCCCGACCCACAGGTTGAACAACCACTGAATTAGAGTTATTTTTATCTTCATTCTACGGCCTTGTTGATTCCAGGTGGACAATAGAGATGGTCGAATTTTTCGACTTGCAAACTTTGTGAGCTTATTGCAAAGCCCCTGAAAATGGTATCATCGCCAAACGTGCTGGACATGTAGAGAAGGGTTGAAGGAACATTTGAAAAAAAAAAGATTTGCCCTAGCATATGTAGTTTTTGCATAAATTAAGTTCAAAGTTAAAGTCGAAATTCCGATTTTCGAATTTTTTACTTGACTTTGAACTTAATTTGTGAAAAAACTGTTTGTGTTAGAGACATACTTTCTTTTTTGGAGTATACCCCCAACCCTTCTCTACATCGCTCGCAAGTTTGGTGATGATACCATGTTCAGGGGCTTTGCAGTTAAGTCGAAACCGGCGAAATGGTCGAATTTTTGAAAATAAATTCGACCATCTCTAGTGGACAAGCTATTTGTAAGAGCTTGGAGATATGAGAAGCAGTGCGTTGTCCTTTTGTAGCCAATCCTTCTACATCATTAATCTGCTGGTGGTTCTGAAGGCCCAAGAGTAAGCACCATGCGCTGGATACCTTTGACTTACCCTCTCTGGTGGCACAATTATTTACTTTGAAGTGAGGATGTGTATGCAGACAAAACAGGCGAATGACGCAGGCAGACCCCCACATGCTTTCATGATGAAGTAGTCGAACCTCGCTGGAGGACACCACTGGCTTGTCTGAGTAAGGTAAGCAATTCTGAGTGTGGTTCAGGGTCACCGCTTTTGGTCATTAAAATGTACCCGAACACAAGACACACAGGATTATTGTCATTTTTATGGGCAAAAGCCTCCAGTTCAGTTACATTCTTAGGCTTGTTCGCTGCAACTGCTTTCTTCAAGTCCCACCAGAGGTTCTCAATAGGATTTGGTGACTGCGATGGCCGCTCCCAAATGGTCCAGCCTTTAATCTGCAACCATGCTCTGATGGACTTGGAGGTATGCTTGGGATCATTGTCCTGTTGAAAGGTCCAACGTCTCCCAAGCCTTAAGTTTGTGACAGACTGCATCACATTTCCTTCCAATATCTCCTGGTACTGAAGAGAAATCATGGTACCTTGCAGACGCTGAAGCTTCCCTGTACCTGCAGAAGCAAAACAGCCCCAAAGCATGATTGACCCCCCCCCCCCGCCATGCTTCACAGTAAGCAAGGTGTTCTTTTTTTCATAGGCCTTGTTCTTCCTCCTCCAAACATAGCGTTGATCCATCCATCCGTTGAACGACTGCAGTATGCCAAAAGTCATGTGGACAAACCACAAAAGTTTTGGGATAGTGTTCTGTGGACTGATGAAACAAAACTAGAACAGTTTGGGCCCATGGATCAACGCTATGTATGTATTAATTTTATGTCAAGATTTTCTTTTTTGTTTTTTTAGAAATATCGATCAAAAAAGGTGACTTTTATGTCTACTCAAATGGAAAGATAGGTGGTCACTAGTGAATAGGCAACATTCGTATTCGCGACATACCGCAAATTTTTGGGAAAACATTCGGAAAATATTCACAATTCGGCAATATTCTTCTTATTGCGAATATCGGCAATTTGATGCGAATTTTATATATTCACGAATATATGTTTAACATTGAGGGGCGTGTTGAAAAAAAATTGCGAATTTTGGACGCCATCTAAGTGATTTTCGCGAATTTTCTAAAGTGCCGATTTTCGCAATATTCCGAATATTCGCATCACCCCAATATTGGATTTAAAAACTGTTGATGGTCGCAGGGAGTGTTGCTAAGCTCTTGTTGCAGCCTTCCCATTTGTCCACTTGCATTGAGAGGCGTGTGTAATGGAAAAAAAATACAGAATATCCGGAATTGCGAATATTCGGCAATATATTCACCATCTTCGCGAATTTCCGAATTGCCGATATTCGCGATTAATATTCGGAATCCGAATATTCGTGATCATCACAAGTGGTCACCGTGGAATGAGGTAGAAGCTAATTTGTAGCAGTTCCCTTTAGCTATCACCGCATGACTTCATCATTGGAAAGCCATAATGGATATTGCGCTTTTCCTCCGAGCCGGAGAGAGTCACCTTTAAAAGCGACAAACTCTTCAAGTAGGTAGTGCATGTTACCATCCTGCGAATTATAAGATTATTGCTCAGCAAACAGTATTAGCTAACAGGAAAGGCTGGCCAAAATGAGATTAGTTCAGACTAAAAGTCAATGTTGGAGCGACAGGCTTATTTCGCTGGAGTCACCCGGATGACACGATCCCATTATAGACATTCCACACCCTGGCCAACCACCTCATTTATATACGGCGGGGTGAGCGGCGGGGAATGAAATTCTTGTTGGAATGCCCTTGCGCCTCTACACACCATCTCCTCCACTTTATAAGAGTACAAAGCTCTCGGCGGCCGCAGCTTTTGTTTTGGATCCAGGCGATATGTTTTTTATTGGCGCCGAGAAATAAATCCTCGTGTATCTCTGCCCTTGCTGGAGGATTTACTGCCACGGTCTTTTATTGGTAGCCACGGCGAAGGAAACAAGGATGCAATTACAAAATACTTAAGTGCAGAAAGTGGCCACTAATTACAGCGGGGGAGGAAATTCCCAGCTGCCATGTTTGTGCGTCAATAAAAGAAGCTTTATTTGTAACTTCTTCTAGATTGCGATCACACCGCCGATAATATCGAAGGCAAAGGATTTACTGGGATAGTATCAGGGATCAAATAACTAGAATGTACAAAAGTATATATTGTTTTGCACGCAAGTCTATAATTATTTTTCTATGGAATTACTGGATGGCTGTATTAAAGGGGACTTTATATAAATTATACTTGTTCACCTGACTTGTGATGAGCAGCATAGGCAATATTCGAATTTGTGATATTTCTCAAATAATTCTACTAATATTTGATTTGATATTCGAAAATATTCGCAATTGGAGTGTATGACCATGAATTGCTAAAACGACGGACTATCATAGAAAAAAATAACAAACATATATTTTTTTTAATGTCATATAAATATACATACATACACATTACTACTTACGCCTTAAAAGCCCCAACTAGAGGCGATTAAAGCTAGCCATACACGTGTCGGATTCCATGTCCGCTCGATCACCCATCCGATCGATTCCGGCGATCTCAGCGGGAATCGGAGCTCCGATCGAGCGGCCAATTAAGTGATCCGATCGCTGCATACCACCTTGTCCAGCTGATTCCGGGACGGATCCGTGTCCGATTGTCCACCTCACAAATGGCAACTCCCCCTGATCTGTGCAGAATCAATCTGATGGAACCAACATGTTGGTTCTCTGTCGGATCCGATTCTGAGCCCCGGAACGGACGGACCTGATCGATCGGACAAGGTGGGCTGCACGCGATTCCGGCACGATCGTTTGGCGTGCACGCGCCCGGAATCAGACAGGAATCTGACCCGTGTATGGGGGCCTTAAGGGTTTGGCAGCATTTGACTCTAGTAGGACAATAGAGGTCCCCATCGATCCCTGACATGTAGATCTGTATTATAATGCCTGTATAGTGCTTATTTGCTTGGTGTGTCCCCTTAAGGGTTACACCTGTTGTTTACGCGTTGCTGAAACCATGACTCTGGGTGTTTACCTCTGTATTTTCCCTCCAAAAAGTAGCAAAGATACTCCTGCCCAGTAACAGGCCTTATGCTAGCCCCTGTCTGTGGACATAAATAGTCAGTCCTTAGACTATTAGACCCAGACTATTCTGGGCTTTTCTGTATTGGCTCCCTGGATGACTACAAGCCTCCTGGAGAAGGTCCCCAACACCCTGCCACAGCGGCTCGTCAGCAACAAGTTTAGAACGTTTATCCCCATGCCTGAACCCCATCCCTACCTCTGGGTGATGTTGCAAGCCTGTACATAATCCTCAATAAAACTGTAAATAGCCATCTACCTGCTGTTGTGGACATCCACCCTGAGAACCTGGTCGCATGAGTTGGTTTACATATGGAACTCGCACAACACTACAGATCCCCATCGATCAGTGAAATAAAAAGATCTATATATATTGATACACTTTTGAATTATTTATATTTTGTAATATTTTTTTTTACCTAGACAAGTTGCTTTAGCTTGAAATATAAACCGAATAAGCATTCCAGCCACCATTGAGTTAAACTGCAAAACACCCGGAGAGGAAAGTGCTGTACGCTTACCCATCCGCTAGTATAAACACCCACATGTAATAACTCTCCAGTAGGCCATATGGTCAACCAGCCATGGCTCCTCGCAGAGGCGATAATTTGGAATCCACCACCAGATGTTAATATAGGAAGAAGTTATAAGATTTTACTCCACCTCGGGCCTTTTCCTGTAAGAGGAGTCAAGCAGATCTGGCATTTATCGCCTGTTACCTTCCACTGCTGTCACTGTGAGTTATCAGACGTAAACAGCTTATTTCTCGTACTGTACAAGATCGGCTCCCCGGGCTTCAGGATGTCCAGCTTTTTCACTTTTAAGATAAATATTATATACACAGCACATCCTTGATTATGCCTGCCAGGAATGGGGAACGGAGCTTAAACTGAAAGCTAAATAAACTAAACAAAAGGTCTCAAATCAGAAAACAGCTAAATAAGTCAATGTATTGTACACTATTGTATAGTGTGTATACTTGTATGTGATTGGTTTGGTCAGCTAGAGCTTTGTGAAACTGTTTACTTGTGGCTGTTTACAAGTGGCTTCCAAAGATGCTCCACCACTGCTTCTTGGGTAGTATTGAGCTTGAATATTCGAATTGCGTATATATATTCGAAAATATTGAGAATTCACATATTTCGCGGTGGATATTTGAGATGTTTTGCATTGGAAAGGTTATGACCATGCATTGCGAATGTATATTGTCAATGTGAAAATACATACCATGTGACCATTCATTTTGAAGGGAATCACGACATTGTAGTATGGTTATGCACATTTTATGTCTAAAGCCCCCCATACACTCTTAAGCTGGCCATACACCTTCAGATTTCCTGTCAGATTTCCTTCAGATCAGATTTTGTTTTACCAAAACCATGTAATATGAGGACCTTTCTACACCTTCCAATCACTATGTATTCTATCAGGGAGGACACTATACTACATGGTTGTTGGTAGATCTGATCTGATCTGAAGGAAATCTGACAGAGAAATCTGAAGGTGTATGGCCAGCTTTAGATTTTATGGCGATCAGTTGGCTAAAAAATCGGGTGCTCATCTTAAGCTTAAAGAGCTTAAATCGGCAGCCAAATCGATCTAAGCCATTACGGACATGTCTGTAATTCTCAGATTGGTCTAAGACAGGCTGCCTCCTTCTTCTCTCCCTGCGAGGGAGGGAGGAAGGGGGGGGGGTTCTTCTTTCCCTCCGTTCTGACACACAGCACAGCCGGCAGCTGTCTTCTGGGTCTGCTGACCCAACGGACAGCGCTGGCACGCAAAGAGTGCCCGGGCCAATTGTGACACAATGTTTCAGCCCTTTGACAGTGCGTGATGACGTCATCACGCATCGTCGAGCGCCCAAAACATCCGGTCACAATCTATACGTGTATAGGGGGCTATATATATCATCAAAGCCTTCAATGATATCTATGGAGCAAATAACTTTTGATTAAAAAGTTATGTGCCCCTATTCTGAAGTTATGCGCCTCAATACATATTAAACAATCATCCCCCATTCTTTGACCCTGAGCGAGTCCCTCACCTCCTCTTTCCACTCCTAAGCCTAAGCCAGGACGCATCATCGGGGGATTGGTGGTCAGGTGAGTTCCTATTCCCTATGCATTAACAGTTAGGTTTGGGGGGCCGCAAGAGGAGGAGAGAGGCCCCAAGGCCATAGGTTGGGAACCTAGGCCATAGAATGGCAACTAGGCAATTTTTTTATTATAAAGGAACTTTTTCATAACAACAACAAAAATAAAGAACACAACATACATTGTATCAACAGTAAGAACCAATTTTCTAATTATTTTGAATATTGAATATTCGTGCAAATGTTTGTAAAATGATGAACTCAAATTTAGCATGTGCCGCTCAACACTAACGAGAAACACCGTACACCGTTTCCTGCAGCCAGAGCGCCGACACAGGCATTCCCATACTTGATATAGGTGACTGTACTTTGCGCACGCTGTGAAATATTCGAGCCGATAAAACGAGAGAAGATTACAAACCATTTGGTAGCATTTGCATATGATTGCAGGCTATGCTCGGAAGGGTTTAAACAAATGCCATACTAGAAAAAGTCCATTTCCACTCCAGCGTTGACTATGGATATATTTCAAGCGACACATATTGCACAGAGAGAGCTTCCCCTGAACACATAAAAGTTTATTTCCCATGATAGCCTGCTGGAGAAAAAGTACACATTTATTTAAAGTTTTCATCTCCTATGCAATAATAAGGCGCGCCACGTCTCTACGCGCTCTTCTATGTTTTACAGATCCGTGTAAACTTGACGGTTCACACTGGCCTGTGTTCCTAACTCACACTGATAGCCTTGTCAATTCAGTCTCTGAGTGCAAACAGACAGCCGCCCGCACGCTCCTTCCTCTCCCGCTCTTTACATCCCGCTAAAACAATTGATTCTGAGCAAACAGTGGGCTCTCCGACACTCTCCCCGCTAGTGAGAACTCCACCGCAGCTGCAAAAATGGTGCAATTCCTTCGCGAGCCTTCTTCCCTCATTATTCCTTATCTATTTCTTTTTACATCATCGCTGAACCATCTGTCCTGAGGTCCCACATCCTCTTCATTAGCCAAATCCTCTTGTTAGACAGAACTTTTATTATTGTATAATGAAATAACTTTGCATAGACATGTTTCGACTGAATAATCACAGAAGAGCAGTTTTTTCCATTTTGCGGTGACCTGTGATTTGGCGGCATAGTTATGGTAGGGGAGAGGGAGTCCTCCAGCAAGACGTGCGCTCTTAAATAGAGATGGTCGAATTTTTTGACTTGCAAACTTTGTGAGCTAATTGCAAAGCCCCTGAAAATGGTATCCTCACCAAACTTGCTGGAGGTGTAGAGAAGGGTTGGAGGAACATTTGAAAAAAATAAGTTTTGCTCTAGCACATGTAGTTTTTGCATAAATTAAGTTCAAATTTAAAGTCGAAATTCCGATTTTCGAATTTTTTACCTGACTTTGAACTTAATTTGTGAAAAAACTCTTTGTGTTAGAGACTTACTTTCTTTTTTGCAGTATACCCCCAACCCTTCTCTACATCTCCAGCAAGTTTGGTGATGATACTATGCTCAGGGGCTTTGCAATTAAGTCAAAACCGGCGAAATGGTCGAATTTTTAAAAAAAAATTCGACCATCTCTACTCTTAAAGCTGAACTCAGCACAGGTGAGGCCAAGTAGTTGGGCTAGGTCTAAATGCTCTAGAAATAGGTGATGATGAAATGAGGTGCAGAATATCTTGCTCCTGTAGCTAACTACTCCTTGCACACTATCTCTGCATCTAGTTTTATCAGGCACTGCAGACTGGGTTTACAGCCTCTGATTTCATCCCCCAAAAAACAAAAAGTACACCACATTTGTGTATATTTATTGTATGTATATATTGCCCTGTGTCACCATGTTCTGTGTAAAAATTGTGTATATGACTTTAAGTCCTCCTTGCATTCCTCAGTAGCAGGTGCAGGTTGTGACTAATGACTTCTCTTTTCCCGCTCTTTTTCTGGCCTTACATTGTAGCTTTTGATATCTGCCTGGAGACAGCTACTGCCCTCCTCCAAGCAGAGGGTATAAATATACCTCCCTAGGCCCTCCTTAGCCAGGGTTGGGTTAGGTCCTCAACCATCTACAGCCAGTGTGTCGCAACCTGATTTGGAGCAGATCTCCTACCTTATTCCCATAGCAGTGCCCAGGATCCAAGGACCCCATCTGTGGTGACTGAAAGGGTCGTCCCCTGGACCAGGACTGCCTTCCCTTGAGCGTGCCCAAGCAGATGGACGCGGCTACCGGTAGGTGCTGAGATAGGCAGACGCAGGATTCCTCCCTACTTCACCTCACCTGCCGGCTATTCCCTATTGCCCTGACCACTGGACTGTACCTGACCCCCTCACTGGGACGTGAAGCCATCAGTCACCCTGCAGCTGGTAGCCAACTTTACTTTGAAACTATAGATCCTAAGTGTGTGCCCCATTCCCAGGCTTGGGTTTGGTGTTGGACTGTAAATATTTCCTACTAGTAAAGCTGTAAATATCCCCCTACCAGCTTGCATGTAACTCCTTTTATTGGTGTGTGTGAGCCTAAGACAGAGGCTCTCCACGACACAACAAAGGGTCAATAGCCAAAGGACACCAAGGGCCTACCCACAGCTCAGGGGTTTGGATTGGTATGGACAGTGCAGGCCATTGGTGGAACAGGCAGAGCTGCTGTCAGAAATCCTGGGGCCCCATACTCGGAATTTTTTCGAAAGTTGTTGAGCAGTGGTGGGTGGTTGTGCTAGCAATAGCCCTCACACCCTATCCCTCTGAAGTTGACTTTTTTAAAATGTCAACAATTTTAAGTTAATTGCAAAGCCCCTGAGCATGGTATCATCACCAAACTTGCTGGAGATGTAGAGAAGGGTTGGGGGAACATTACAAAAAAGTCTCTAACACAATTAGTTTTTGCATAAATTAAGTTCAATGTCAAGTTCAAATTTCAATAATTTTGACTTTGAACTTAATGTATGCAAAAACTATTTGTGTTAGAGCAAAACTTTTTTCCCAATGTTCCCACAGCCCTCCTCTACATCTCCAGCAATTTTGGTGATGATATCATTTTCAAAGGCATCAGCTCACATAATCAGCTAGTTCATCTCTAACCCACAATACTCACCCTGAGCTAAACTCAGGTACACTCACCTTTTTGGAGGGTGTGGACCAACTGGACCAACTTGCACGGTTGGCAATGGTGCAACCTGAGCGCAGAGTCTAAGGGACCACCTGGTATTCATCAAGGAGTTAGAGTAGTCCAAGGAACAAGCAGAGGGCCAGGAACCAGGATGTCAGGCAGGTAACAACAAAACACATATAAGACCCAAAGATCAGGCGACTTCCTGTCACCTAATGCGTCATTAAAAAAGGGAGGGGGAGGAGCAGCTGATACATGATTACACAGAACCATAATCATCCAGCAAAGGGAGCTCCAGGGCTGAAAACTTAACCCCTGGTGTCAAGGACGGTTATTAGAGCTGGAAGCAGCTACAGCAGACACAGATCCTCTAGTCCTGCTGGGATCTGTGGCAACAGGTCTTCAGGTAGAGCATAGTCTTCAACAAGGAGAACATAAAGTTGCACAGTAGTGACTTTTCATAAATTTAGCAACTTTAATTTACATGTAATAAAATATATAACTATAACTTAATATAACTATTATTTGGGAAGTAAGTTTGAAATGTAAGCCCAGAACCGAGCTGCAATTATAGGTGGGAGGGCAACTTGACCAGGGGGACTGGTTTTGGAATGGACATTGCGATATAGGGAATGGGGGAGTGTTCTAGGTGGGCAGGCCCAGAAAGTTTGATAAGGAAGGGACAGCAGGGGGCAGATCCTTTTTGGATCAGGATTTTTACCCACCCTCCCTCCCTGATTGGTTGTACTGGGTGTTTGGGGTATTATGTGTTCTGTAACCTGTTTTATTTATTTTGTCACAGCATGGCGGAAGCTCGACAGTGCCGCAGGAGAAAATCGGACTTTGAAGGCTTCTTGTGACGTGTCGGTATAAGAAGGACAGTCACAAACACCGGTGAAAATGTTTTCTAAGGCGGGGCTTAAGCCCTAGTTATGTGAAGTCATTCTATAAGGTGCCCACTAGCTGGTATTTAAGGGCTGGTGGCTGGTACGGTTGGTACGGCTGGTGGAAGGAACTCAGAAAAAGTTGGTGGCACTGTCGTGCGACCCCCCTTTAACTGTATTGAGATTGTGTATAGGCTGTGGCCATTTTTATATATACATTTGCAGTTCACATTATATATAAAACTTTTCCAAAAAGTATATCATGGACTCTTTGGTTATTTGTATGAATGAGGTGTGTTTAAGTCCAAGAGACAAAATGACTCAGTACTCCCTGGGTCATGTAATATTAACAAAAGGAAAAGCTCACAAAATATACTGTTAGGTCAGTTATATACAATTACCTAGAACTTAAAATATGTGGTGTGGCCACTTAAATAATAAGAAAAAATTTAGTTATAAGAAAACCAGAAAATGTCTATTTATAAACAGTTCTAAAAGAAAATATCAGACGCCGGTATAGTTCATCCTTGGGAGTATGATGCGAGGAGGCACTTATGAGCTACTAGTGTTAAGTGGAACATTTGACAGTGGTATATAGGCATGAAAACAGGGGTCAGCCTTCGCGATGAAATCACAGTGTGTTTATCTGCCGAGACCCATGGGCAATGCTCATACTACAAGTGTAATCACACAATTTCAAATACAGTGAGCCGGGGAGCCGGGTCATAATTTAGGTGGTCTATAATTTGTAACGACAGACAGGTCAGAGAGCGAGAAGCAAGCAGATGATGTACAGGCCATGGGAAGATGTGCTTTGTAAATTTCACTGGAAATCTAAGCAAACTGAAAGCTTTGAGAGATGTATCGCTGGTCAGAAGGGGACACTTTACCATTGTTCTTAAAATACACTATGGGGATTATGTGACAGATATGAGACAGAGAGGAGACCATGGATGGCACTGAGACAACATCTCATATTATTCACCATAACAAAGGACAACATAAGAGCAAATGATAAGCCCGACCTATCAACTTAGACATTGATGGCGAGTGTATGGTCCCTAGGCCAACTTTGTAGTGACCAGTAAATGCCACTATTTCTTTCATTTAAATGCCTATACCTTTTGTGGCAGTGGCAGGGCCTATTAACCTGTTTTACTGTATATATACCTTGCCCTGTACACTATTCCTATGCTATTCACTGTATATATATTTGTGTGGTGCCTGTCCTTTTAAGGGTTTCGCAACTGCTGCCTACATAAGGTTGAGTACATGTCCAGACGTCTTCAAAGAAAAAGTCTCGCTCTCTAGGTGGTGTAACCAACATCCCATAATAAATAGAAAAAGATGAGGCTTGGGGCATGAGAAACATGTCATGCCACCAAGTCCGTGTACCCTCTGTAGCAACAGAGGCAAGGGGACTTTAACGGTTACAAATAAATCTATGGAAGTACAAAGAGTTGTCACACTAGTTGGATTTAAAATATCACAATGTAAAACATATTTAATAAAAGTTGTGTGTCCATTCATGGTACATCATAATACAGGTTAACATGGCGCCCTGGAGTCATTTAAGAGGTGTGTTTAATGCCATCTCTCCATCTGGTTGTAATTTAAATGCCTATACCTTTTGTGGCAGTGGCAGGGCCTATTAACCTGTTTTACTGTATATATACCTTGCCCTGTACACTATTCCTATGCTATTCACTGTATATATATTTGTGTGGTGCCTGTCCTTTTAAGGGTTTCGCAACTGCTGCCTACATAAGGTTGAGTACGTGTCCAGACGTCTGTCTCCTTCTTTCCCACTCTCACTTTGCTACAATTAAGTGTATCAATCCTAATCTGCCCAACTACTGGCCCTAAGCCAACCCCACTGGGAGACTATAAATGTTAGCTCCTCAGGGCTGACCTGATACACTGCAGATCCTCCAGACGTGTCCCCAGATGCAGGATTCCTGGGTGACATTATCCACTGCTCTAGTGTGACTTCCTGGTGATCTTCTTATCTGGTGAGAGACTTCAGCCGTCCTAAAGTACCCAACCCTGAGCAGGAGCAGGTTTGGAACTGTAGCTTCCCCCATCCCTGCCAATGTGTGGTAAAGTGCCTGTAAATGTCCTTAGGTGTGTACACTAGTGATGGCCATCATCCCCCTGCAGCTGGCCTCTCAGCTGATTGGCGAGCACCGCTCGTGTGTCGGTCCCATTCACAGTAATGTTATCGGCTGGACATTTACCAGCATGTCGGATCACCTTGCAATCTGACATGCAGGAGATTCCTGGTCTATCTCACCAGGTGGGGCCACCTGATTTTCAGCCGAGCAAGAGCGCACACCACGATCGATCAGCTGAAAAATCGGGTGCAAATTAGGAGGTGTATGGCTACCTTTAGTGAGCAGATACCTGGACATCCTAAGTGTGGGACCATGTTAGTTTTTTATGAACAATACATAACTGTGTTTTTCTGCTAAAATAATGTAATTCAACTCATCTAGTTGGATTCTTGTGCTGCTTCCCCGTCTCCCACTTTCAGCCATGCTGTAGACTGTATTGAACAAGACTGATACTGGCTGTTAGGTCTTGAACCTGTGACCAGCAGCATTCTGGACAGTAGCCTTGCCCACTAGGCTGTCTGCCCTCCTGGACTTTCCTTGGTACTAACTCATTCATTTCCCTTGCTCTGGTCTAATCTTGCTAATTGCCCTGATCTCCTGCACCTGCTACTTCCTCTATTTATATCCAGCCTCCTGCACCAGGTCCTTGCTGATTATTGTGCTTCTGAACTCTGATCTAGCTGCATCTCCTGCATCCTCTCTGCTACTACTACTGAACTCCCGCTGCTGACCCTGAACTGCCTACCGACCATTCTTCTGCCTTCTCTATTTATCTGAACGTCTACCGCTGCTCACCCTGAACTGCCTACCAACCATTCTTCTGCCTTTTCCATTTATCTGAACGTCTACCTCTGCCAACCCTGAACCGCCTACCAACTATTCTTCTGCCTTCTCCATTTATCTGAACGTCTACCGCTGCTGACCCGGACTGTCTCACTACTCTAATTGCCGCCCACCTTGACTCTCTGTCTGTTATCTCACTACTACGCCTCCTGCGGCCCTTGTCACTGGACTCCACTCCACCAGCCTGGTGTCCTCCTACTCGGGTGAGCCAGATAGGATACTTACACTGGCTGATTAAGGCTGATACTGTGTGAGAGAGTTGTCTCACTTAACCCCAAAAGTAGTGCCAACATCCCAACTAATATAGTGAAAGAGAAAACATATATATGCATATATAGAATTTATATATATATGTATTACAAACGTTCCCACTCCAACACTTGCATGTGGGGATGGGTAAAGGGATTTTCAAGGGCATCAAATACAAGAACAAAGTATGAAAAGGCAGGGGGACACAACATGCAGCAAGCATATTTTTGACTGTCCGATGGCTGTGAGGAGACGGCCCCTACACCTCTCAGGGTAAGCTTATCTTCTGGCTATTGTACTTTAGACTGCTCTACTTGTTGATGCTATATGTTAGCCTCTCAATAGTGATGGGTGAAAAGTTCGCCCGACGGACAGTTCGCGGTGAACATAGTATGTTCGCAGTTCGCAATGGTGGCGAACATTATGGGTGTTCTACCCGCACCCTACACCTTAACATGGAGACAAAGTGTGACTCCTCACCCTATTGTCAGGTGGTACAGTACAGCCAATAACACTTCCTTTGGCTCCTGGATGATACCCCCCCCCTTATAAAAGAAGCCCCCCATCAGCCATTTTTACATTTATCCTGTGTATCTAGTACTAGATAGATAGGGAGAGCTGCTGCTGATTGAGGGATCGCTTAGCTACTTTACTATTACACTCCATCCAGTGATATGTAGCTATAGCTAAGGTGTTCTGTTACATGTAGTTCATCATTACTAAGCCACAAAAGTCCTTCTCTGGGGGTGGGGTATGCTGTATTATGCATTGCAGAGAGATCTGACTAAATGTGATGCGCTGCAGAAGGTACTCTCCGGTATCTTTTGGCAAAATCTGTAATCTAGATGTGATTTCCGGCCATTAGACCTGAAGAAAACAGCATTTTACAAAATCCATATTTTGGGGAGAAGTTTAGCCATTGACCCCCCTCTGGCATGACACTGTCCAGGTGGTCGCACCCTTTTGACTTTTTTATTGGTATTTTGGCTACAATAATGACCTGAAGGTTTGAGAAGTTTGCACTCCATTGAAGTCAATGGAGGTTCGGTGTTCGCATGTTCGCAGCGGGTATTTGCAGAAGTTCGATTCGCCTGTTCGCGAACAGCCGCAGCTGATGTTCGGCCATCACTACCTCTCAACACAGGCATTTGATTTACGTGAGGAGGCTTAGAGGAACATAATGCTGCAAGTGGCCCAAGTTACTGAATACGCCTACCCCATGCCTCTATCGATACTGGCACCCTGCCTCGTGGAAATTGGCGTGACTAAGGACCCCCCCCCCCTCCCTCTCCCTACTCTCCTAGTTCTCTCAGGACTTTACTACTTTAGGAGCACCATACACCTTTTGCAAATATCTGCCCTTGAAAATCCCTTTTCCCACTCCAACACATGCAAGTGTTGGAGTGGGAACGTTTGTAATATATATATATATATATATATATGTATGTGTATGTTTTCTCTTTCAAGGCTGATACTGTATAGAGAGTAAAGTCAAAGCCAGGTCATTGTTCTTGTTCAATCAAGCATGCATTAATAAACACAGAGCAGTTTATTTTATATCCGACTGGGGTTTTAGGTCGTCTTCAGCCCTTCTACTAAAAATTTTTAATTTGAAAGCCAGTATTTACTGCACTAGAAGGAGGAGATAAAAAAACCATCAAGTCCTTAGTGGATAATTTAAATAATCACAGACTCATCATGTTTGTTCACAATACCGCTACTTCTTCCCTTGAATTACCTCCATCCCCCGTGTACAGGATTCATGTAAAGGTAAGCGCTCCCAAAGTTACAGCAAAATTAATAAATAATATTAAAATAAAAAAAAGGATCGATTCCTTAATCGGCTTCAGGAATAACTATCCCTTGTTAATAATGTTTTTCTATTACCAAGATAACGGCATTACTACACAACAGCGCACGCATATTACCGGACCATTATCACACATCTCCGCTAATTGAAGACTCGTCTTGTTGTTTCTCGATGTCTAATTAACAGATAATGAACCATAAATCCAACGTGAGATGCAAAGATGATTAACAGGAAGTGAAAAAGTGAAAAGTAAATAGCTGCCACTGCAATAAAGTTTTTTTTTTCCCTTCCCTCTCTCGTCAGCTGTCAACACATCGACCATGAGCGCGTAGATGAGGCAGGGCAGCCGTCAGAAATCATGGATCATGGGGCCCGGTACAGCAAAAATGTCCGGGC
>CM070032.1:226029219-226050924 GCA_036250615.1 Ptychadena robeensis | reverse complement strand
CTGCTGTACCTATCAGTCAACACGCCGGGGCCCCCACGTGCTGCCCGAGCCTGGGACGGGAGTCCCCCCTGTCCCCCCCCCCCTGACGGCGGCCCTGAGACGAGGCGGCCATTGTTAGGAAAAGGCAGGGAGGTGACTGGTGGGAAGACAGAAACCCAATCGTCTTTTATTATATGTGGAATAGAGAGCGCGTCTAATTTTCATGGTAATATAAATATCAGAACACAGATTGAGCTTGATGAGGCTTTAAAGGGAAACAATAAAAAGTTTAGGAGAGATTTTAATAGGTCTTTTCTGAGTTTATGTTTTAAAATGATGTTTTATATCTTTGTTTTACTAGTTGTTGAGACTAAACATATCACAAATGCTTCACTCCAATAAGGGGCGTAGCTAGAACTCGCTGGACCCCACAGCAACTCTTATGAGGCTGTCTGACAGTAACTGTATAGCTACCAACACCACCCCCCCCCCTTCCCATGTCAGCACAGAATGCAACCGCCGGGGCCTGAGATGATGCCCACCGGGCCCCCCTAGCTGCTCCCTAGATTGCCCCTGTTCCTCTGCTCCCGCTCTGCAGTAGAGTAAGAGGAGAAAGAGGAGGGGGAGGCTTCCAGTCAGCCAGGAGCAGGCAGGTGAAAAAGTAGTGCCATTTTCACCTGCTCGCTTCCGACTTCTGCCTCGTCGACCGATGGGAGGGGTTCTGCTGATGGAAGAGGTGGAGGGTGCTGGACAAGGAGAGCATCATACTAAATACACCTTAAACACATACCTACCCAAAATACTGAAGGTCAGTGTGGTCTCAAATTTTTTTATTTAGGATCATTGCATCCTGAGGAACTTCCTCTGTTTCTGGACCTTGCTAGGACCGATACTATGATTTTCTGACTCTTTGGACTATTAATTTTGGACTCTTTGGACTATAAAATTATTATATATTTTAATCTTTTATATATAATTTTGTAGGACTAATTGTTTGACCCATATTAGACTGCATGATGATTTTGGCCACTTAAGTCCCCATGCCCCTATGCAAATAGGGGGAATTCTGGATACACCAGAAGTAGAGATGATCGACGATTTTGACGATTTCGAGTTAATTGCAAAGCCCCTGAACATGGTATCATCATCATCAAACTTGCTGGAGATGTAGAGAAGGGTTGGGGGAACATTTGAAAGAAAAAAGTTTGTCTCTAACACATGTAGTTTTTGCATAAATTAAGTTCAAAGTCAAGTCTAAATTTTGAAAATTGGAACTTCAACTTTTATTTTGAACTTAATTTATGCAAAAACGGCATGTGCTAGAGCAAAACTTTTTTTACAAATATTCATACAACCCTTCTCTACATCTCCAGCAATTTTGGTGATGATACCATGTTCAGGGGCTTTGCAATCAGCTCACAAAGTTAGCAAGTCGAAAAATTCGACCATCTCTAACCAGAAAGACAGAGCCACTGAGCTCTCTCCAGATGGGTGGTATCTGATGTGTTCTTATATATTATTTTGGGATTTTGACCAACTTATACAAGAAGTTTTGAGGTTTTTCTTCTGTTTGGTCAACTGTTTGCCAATCGAAATACGTTGGTGGAGAAAGTGACCACTTCCTGTGCGATTGACCCATAGCTACCTATGCAGCAGTCTTTCCAATCAATGGATTTTGAGGAATCGGCCTTTTTGTGATTGGCTCCGGTCAAATTCGACCCCAAATTGGATACCCAAGGTGGTGTGCCATTGATTGCCAAACGATCGATCACCGATTCTTCGATCGTTGGGAATGAGTGAATCAGGAATGGTTTACAGAGCAAAAATACCACTGGGCCCTAATAGGAGCATGACCAGCATTCCAAATGCAATACAATAGAGAAAGGTTCAATGGAGGGAGAGACCGAAACTTGCACTGGAGGACGCCCAGGGGGAGCACCAAACCTCTACCAAAACCTTTTTGCCCCTGAAATCCATCAGGTTGTACCTACTTGAGGGATACTTATCTACCACACAGTGGCCCCCTGTTCCTCTTGTATGCCTCCATAGCGGACTGGTTTAACATTTAAACCTCTGATACTTGAAAAAACACACCTCCTGATGAAAAGTTCGTAGAAACGTGCGTCGAGGTTGTTGGGACGGTTTGTTTGCTCAAACAAGTCCAGTCTGGTGGATTCCTTGCCATTTGGATCCTTTTTATTATATGAAGATATAGTAGAGTGTTGTACTGTGTTAGCCATCGATAAATATAGAGAGTTTGTAGTTCAAGTGATACCGTTTATTGGCTAACTGAAGTCATTAGAGAAGCAAGCTTTCGGGATATCGCAGATCCCTTCTTCAGGCTAATACAATTCTGGTTTTAGAAGCTCACATTTATACACAAAAAGTTACAAGGACATAAATATTGAAAAAAAGCTAATGTTTTCTCAAGACACACTAGACTGATTGAGGTGAGGGTGAGGAATTAGTTAGTGTAGATAGTGGTCAGAGTTAGGAAGAGTTATTGGTAGTAATAAAGATAAGGGGAAGAAGCAAAATATTCACCTCTCTTAACAATTAAAATGTCAATTGACTAAAGATGCCATGAAATACTACTAAAAAAATACTACTACTACAAAAAACAAAAAAAACAAATGCCAATGTGCATAGTTAATTATCAAAGTTGAAAGTGAAGGAGTCCAGAAATACTAGTGTTAGGCCCCCATACACGTTGTCGGATTCCCAGGATTCCGGCCCGACGATTCCGGGCGCGTGCACCCAACGATCGTGCCGGAATCGCATGCAGCCCACCTTGTCCAATGATAGGTCGGATCGTTCAGAGGCCCAGAATCGGATCCGAGCAAGAACCAACATGTTGGTTCCATCAGATGATTTGCCCAGATCAGGGGGAGTTGCCATTGTGAGTGGACAATCGGACACGGAATCGTGCCGGAATCCGTTGGACAAGGTGGTATGCAGCGATGGATACTCTAATTGGCCGATCGATCACACTGCGATTCCGGCAGAATCGCCGGAATCGATCGGGTAGTGATCAATTGTCATGAATCCGACAGTGTATGGCTGCTTAATGTTTTTCAGTTTTGGGAATGAGAGAAAGGGTTATATTGCCATGGTTAGAAATTCAGTTTAATCATAATGACACTAAAGTTGTTGTCCCTGTTGAGGCCTACTCCAGAGTTCTGAATTTCTGTATGAATTTGCATTCCCATTCAGCCTCTCCTTCTGTGATTTTAAATTCCCCCTCAGTACCATAATTTGGAGGTCTTTATGCTGTCCCTGTGCGGCAGAATGGGCCCCTACAGGACTTCTGTTTTTCCTGTTCTTGATGGTGAATCTGTGCAGGTTATTCGCTGGCCGGGTTTGGCCTGTTTCCACCAACATAGAGTCCTTTGGGGCATTTTGACAATTAGGGTAAACTACATTTGAGGATCTACCGGAAAATGTTCCCTGTACTCTGTATTCCAGCTGTGATCTGGTACTGGTACACTGTCATGCTGTTGCTGTGTATATGAGTACAGGTCTCACACCTGCTCTGCATACAGGAGATGTTCTCTGTACTCTGTATTCCAGCTGTGATCCTGGTATGGTACACTGTCAGTGCGGTGGTATATGAGTACAGGTTCACACGTGCTCTGCATCAGGAGATGTTCTCTGTACTCTGTATTCAGCTGTTGATCCTGGTACTGGTACACGGTCAGTGCTGTGTATGAGTAAGGTCTCCACCCTGCTCTGCCATACAGGGAGATGTTTCATCGGCTCTGTATTCCAGCTGTGATCCTGGTACTGGTACACTGTCAGTGCGTTTATAAGACAGGTCTCACACCTGCTCTGCATACAGGGAGATGTTTCCATCGTGCTCTGTTTCCGCTGTGATCCTGGTATGGTACACTGTCAGTGTGGTGTATATGAGTACAGGTCTCACACCTGCTCTGCTACAGGGAGATGAGTTCCATCGTGCTCTGTATTCCAGCTTTGATCCTGGTACTGGTACACTGTCAGTGCTGTGTATATGAGTCCAGGTCTCACACCTGCTCTGCATACAGGGAGATGTTCCATCGTGCTCTGTATTCCAGCTTGTAGTGTCCTGGTACTGGTACACTGTCAGTGCGTGTATTGAGTACAGTCTCACACCTGCTATGCATACAGGGAGATGTTTCCCGTACTCTGTATTCAGCTGTGATCATGGGATGGTACACTGGCAGTGCTGTGTATATGAGTAACAGGTGCCTAACCTGCTCTGCATACAGGAGATGTTCATCGTGCTCTGGGCTGTTAGGCACTTCTT
The DNA here is from genome assembly GCA_036250615.1 of Ptychadena robeensis. NCBI lineage: Eukaryota > Metazoa > Chordata > Amphibia > Anura > Ptychadenidae > Ptychadena > Ptychadena robeensis. The sequence continues at coordinate 226,046,660 of CM070032.1, read as the reverse complement.
ACAATTAGTTGTCTCAGATTGGGGTGGTTGTCTGTATGCAAGTAGAGGGGGGTGGTTCTGGGAAAAGTTTCTAAAGCTTCAGTGTGTCTTGAGAAAAATTAGCTTTTTTCAATATTAAGTCTGTAACTTTTTGTGGTATAAATGTGAGCTCTCAAACCAGAATTGTATTAGCCTGAAGAAGGGATCTGGCTATCCCGAAAGCTTGCCTTCTCTAATGACTTCAGGAGCCAATAAACGGTATGACTTGAAACTCCAAACCATTCTATATTATATGAAGATTAAAGGCTTTTTTCCCTATTTTTAACCTATGCGCCCTTATGTCAAAAACCTCTTACATCGGACTACCACCAGAATCTGTGTTTTCATGAATGGCAATAGAACGTGCCAATAATAGGGAGGAATGATGTGAAAAAAAATAAAAAACAAAAACTTACCTGTAATGGACCCAAGGTGTAAGAAGATAATTCGGCAGCTCTCCTCACTTATGAGTCATGTCGGCCCAGGAAATAGCACAGTCACAGGAGCAGTGATCGGCTTTGAAAAATTCCCATAGAACATTATGAACGCCCCCAGTGGCCAACCCGCGATATTGCACCCTAGTTTCATGGTTGCCTTCAGAGAACCAGGGGATGGCGAAACATGTGTTGCCTTCCAGCGAACAGGGCAGTTTAGGGGAGCGGTGTGGTAATCTTGTTAAAAGGGTCATTACAGGAATGTTTGTTTTAGAGTTTTTTTACGTTGCATTCTCCCTAATATGGGCACTTCTAGTGCCATTCATAAAAAACATTCGATTTCTGGTGGGTGGTCCGTTTGCCGTTTTTAAGCCCCCCATACCCTTGAGAGCCTCACAGACAAATTTCCATCAGATCTACCAATCAACTATGTAGGTTACTGGGTCCTCCCTGCTTAGACTACATAGTGCTGGGAAGGTATATATCACTGATAGTGTGCGGGTTCCTCCTGATAGAATACATGGTATTGGAAGGTTATATATCACTTCTATGATAGTATAGTGGGCTCCTGATGAATACATAGTGATTGGCAGGGTTATATATCCATGCTATGTAGTGCTGGGTCCTCCCTGATAGAATACAATAGGATGGAGGTATAAGTCAATGCTATGTAGTGCCGGATCCTCCTAATAGAATACATTAGTGATGGAAGGTATATATTACTGCTATGTAGTGCCTGGGTCTCCCTGATAGTAGATACATAGTGATGGAAGGTATATATCACTGCCATGTAGTGCGCAGGGTCCTCCCTGATAGAATACATAGTGATTGGAAGGTAATCACTGCTAGTGTGCCGGGTCCTCCCTGATAGAATACATAGTGATTGGAAGGTATATATCCATGGTATGTAGTGCCGGGTCCTCCATGATAGAATACATATGATTGGAAGGTATTAGATCACTGTATGTAGTGCCGGATCTCCCTAATAGATACATTCGTGATTGGAGGTATATATTATGCTATGCAGGCCAGGGTCCTCCCTGATAGAATACATAGTGATTGGCAGGTTATATCATGCTATGTAGTGCGGGTCCTCCCTGAAGACTACATATGATGGAAGGTTAAAAAAAATATATCCACTGCATGTAGTGCCGGGTCCTCTTGATTGACTCACTAGTGATTGGAAGGTATATATCACTTATGTAATGCCAGGTCCTCCCTGATAGATAAACATAGTGAGTGGAAGGCTTAGAAAGGTCCTCATTATTACATGGTTTTGGTAATAGAAAAGGTTACAGAAATTGCATGGTAATTGTATGTGGTGTATGGGGGGCTTAAGTCTTTATTAATTTGTTCGCTTATTGGACTTTTCTTTATTTTGTTTTGATGCTATTTTGATTGACCTCTTGATTTAAAATCCCCAATTGGGGTAATGTAGTAAGATGTGGTGGCCTCTCTGAAAGTGCCCTTGCCTTTGTTTAGGCAAAGGAAAAAACTTAATGGACGGATAGACAGAATACTTTCGGTCTCTCCCTCCATTGAACCTTTCTCTATTGAATCAGGAATCTATCACAGACCAATCGAGGCGTCTATGGCTTCTTTTAGCCTGGCAGCTGTAGAAATGAAGACATCAGGTGCCTTCAGCCCAACAACACTAAAAAGTTGAAATGAAATGAGCTGCGGAGATGCGCTCTTTTATTCCGAAGCTCTAGTGCTGACAGATGTGTGTAAAACCATCGGAAATCTAAGCTTTCTCCATACTCTTAAAGCAGGAATTAGAGGGGTTTGACAGCTGTGGCTTTTATGTGACCTCTATTGCTCAAGTTCTTTGATGACCTTGTTAGATTTTGCCAGGCAGATGTCTTCCTGCAAAGTGTACCTGTCACTCAAACCTGCTAATAGGACATCTGATGCCTCAAACTTTTTTTAGAAGTAGAAAGGTCAGAACTGGTTGAATGTTGGCGCTGGCAGAAAAGGGTTAACGCTGACGTCCTGTGCTGTAAGAGCAGCCGCATAAAAAAATAAATACAGAGCAATTAGAACAAAAGGATTTATTTTCTACTGTGCCGAAGTCAGGGTGACATTGTTCATTTGTATGCCGTATTGGATAGCGGCAATTCCGCTGATGGATAATTACAACTTGTTATCTTAAATTGCTTCACTTGTTACTTTGAAAAAGAAAATAACTGACATCCGTTGTTCTAAGTCAGATCTTGTCGCCTACACCGGGTCATTTTACCAAGTCCCCGTAATTAGGCCCATGTGACCAGTAGTGTTGAGCGCGAATATTCGAATCGCAAATTTTGATTGTGAATATCAGCACTTTGAGAATTTGCGAAGATCTGGAATACAGTGCTATAGTGTTGTAATATTAGATTGTAAGCCCGACCGGGCAGGGACCTCTACTCCTCCTGTGTCATAACCTGCACCTGTATGTATTATATTGTGTTGTATCTCCACTCTAATGTATTGTACAGCACTAGAGATGGTCAAATTTTTTTAAAAAAATTCGGCGATTTCGAGTTAATTGCAAAGCCCCTGAACATGGTATCATCACCACACTTGCTGGAGATGTAGAGAAGAGTTGGTGGTATACTACAAAACAAAAAGTATGTCTCTAACACAAATAGTTTTTGCACAAATTAAGTTCAAAATAAGGTCAAAATTTCTAAAATCGGAATTTTGACTTTATTTTGGACTTTAATTTATGCAAAAACTACATGTGCTAGAGCAAAACTTTTTTTTTTCAACTTTTTTCTCTACATCTCCAGTAATTTTGGTGATGCTACCACTTTCAGAGGCTTTGCAATCAGGTCACAAAGTCAGCTAGTCAAAAAATTCGACCATCTCTTTTCAGTGCAATATGTTGGCGCTATTTAAATAAATGATAATAATAATCTTGGATATTCCAGATTCTGGGCAAAGTAGCAAGCATTGCGCACACAATATTCACATGTACAAGTGCCGATATTTGCAAAGAATTACTTCTGAGTTTTACTTCACATTTTCAGCTGCAATTTCACATTCGGCCACTAGATGTTACCATGACAACACACATTGCAATAAATCTCTTTACAACTATCGACGCTCCCAAACAATGACAGGAGATCTCTTACAAATTTACTTAGAATATTTGGAGAATAATATGGGAAATGTTGTGAGTTAGAATATTGCCTACGCTGCTCAAGATTAGTAGAGATGGTCAAATTTTTTTTCAAAAATTCGACCATTTTAAGTTAATTATAAAGCCCTTGAGCATGGTATCATCATCAAACTTGCTGGAGATATAGAGAAGGGTTGGTGGTATACTACAAAAAAAGTCTCTAACACAAATAGTTTTTGCATAAATTAAGTACAAAGTCAAGTCAGAATTTAAAAAATTGAAATTTTGACTTTGATTTTGAACTTAATTTATGCAAAAATTACACGTGCTAAAGCAAAAAAAAAATCCAATATTTCCACAACCCTTCTCTACATGTCCAGCAATTTTGGTGAAGACACCTTGTTCAGGGGCTTTGCAATCAGCTCACAAAGTCAGCTAGTTGAAAATTTTTCCATCTCTCGAGAAGATAGGAGGCACTACCAGAAAATTAACCCTAGTACGTGTTTTGCACCTAGAATTAGACAGTGTCTTATTGTTGGTGAAACATGACAATAAAAGTTCTAAAATTTAGTCCTACTTAAGGCCCCCACACACACAACGAGTGGCAGCCAATTTTGCCGCGAACCGATGTACGCTTGGGGGGTTTCCACATACGGCAACAGATCCCTGTAGCCCCAAAGCTCAGGCGGCCAGAGAACGGACATGTCCGTAAATCTCTGGCCGATGCCATTAGTTTCAATAGTTACTGTGGATGCTGTGAGCGATGGAGAGCAGCGTGATGTTATCACGCTGCACTCCATCGCTCATCTGTCGGCCCCCACTCGCTACGTATGTGAGGGCCTTTAGTCTAACTTCGGAAAATCCATCTGGTGGCGGTCTAAGATAGGGTCAATGAGCAGTTGCCCAGGGGGGCATCACGCTCTGGGGGGGCAGCATCTGGGCATGAAGTTTTTTCTATGCCCAGGTGCCTCCCCCCAATGATCCTGCCTAGAGTGCGGCTTCCCAGGTGGAGAGAAGCTTGTCTATGGATGAGTGTAGGTGAATCACACCGATCTAAATCCCTTAGACTTTGATCTTTGGAGTCATCTGAAGGCAATTGTCTATGCTGTGAAGATACGAGATGAGCAGCACCTCAAACTACGTATACTGGAAGCCTGTGCTAGCATTTCTCCTGCGGTGTTGCTATCAGTGTGTGAAGAGTGGGAGTAGAGCGTTGCATTGACAATCCAACACAATGGGCAGCACATTGAACACATTTTATAAGTGGACAGAAACTTGTAAATAACTCATGAAAGAATAAAGTTATGTCAAAACCAAGAACACCATTGTTTTTCTTGTGAAATTCTTAATAAGTTTGATGTGTCACATGACCCTCTTCCTATTGAAAAAAAAAAAGGTGGATTCAAAATGGGTGACTTCAAAATGGCCACCATGGTTACCACCCATCTTGAACAGTTTTCCCCCCTCACATATACTAATGTGCCACAAACAGGAAGTTAATATCACCAACCATTCCCATTTTATTAAGGTGTATCCATATAAATGGCCCACCCTGTACATAACGAAATATATAGTGGTTATGTCCTCTACAGGATAAAGTATAAGCCAGGCCTTGTACACGGGTTCATTATCTTGGATGTAAATTTAAATAAGAGAAAAAAGGACCAGGAGGACCTGTGTGGGGATTCCTGCAGGACCAGAGGACCTTGAAGTGGTGCTGTGAGGTTCAGAAAAGTTGAACTCCAATGAAACCATTTGTGTTCCATATTATCGATACACGTGTTTCACCCCCCTCAGTGTGACCTCGCAGGAAGGTTATAAAATATTCAGGCTCCGTGTTTACGGCTGGCATTATTATTTATTGATAAACCTTCTATTTCCAGGAAATCCACAAAGCACACCCATGAACAAATCCGTATATAGGTTCAGCTGACGTCAATCCATCAGTCGCTGTAAACCGTCTCCACATCTCTGGCTTAACAAAACCAGTTACTGATGTTTGTCTGCTATCGGGGTGCACACTGGGGGGGGGGGGGGGGCACAACAATTTTAAGAAGAAAATCCACCTTACTGTCTTTTCATTCGAGAAAATTGTATATAAATCCGATCTCCAGGCACAGGGAAATTTGAATGTATTTTTCAATAGCTTCAAAGGACATAAATCCAGAGTGAAGAAAGCAGAGCTGCAGGAGGGACGCAGCAGGACCCCCGCTACAGGCTACCAGCCGAAAGTGACAGCAGGAGGCGGATTTCAGAGTAATCACTCACAACTCAGATATCGGGAGTGGATGGTATAGATCAGTCATGGGCAAACAAAGGCCCGTGGAGCCAAAAATGGCCCTTTAAGCCCCCCCCCCCTACATGTTTAGATTGTGACCCAATGTTTTGGCCAATCGACCGTGCGTGATCACATGTTGGACAAAAAATCGGGTGACAATCAGCCGGGCACCCTTTGTGTGCCAGCACTGTCCATCGGGTCCCCCTAGATGCTCGGGCCACCATCAGGGTCAGAGCAGCTAGGGGGACACAGGGACAGCATCTAGGGACCCGACCGTGTGAAGAGGCTGCGAGGTCACTGAGACTGTCTGTGAGCATGCAGCCTAGCAGGAAGGGAGAGGGAGAAGCAGCTAGCACCCATCCTGGTGTCGTGGGGGAGATCTGTCTCTGTTGGCTCTCAGTCCTATGTGAGAGGAGAAGCCAGCCACAGAACTTGTGCTTTGGATGGAGACCAAAGTTGTCGCTATGTGAAGTGTTAGCCATTACTATACAATACTTCATTACAATTTTACATATTTTAACCTCCCTGGCAATTTCTAGATGGATTTGTATCTTCCACCCCTCTAGTCCTCTATAAACACCCCTGGCACCATTGACCAATGACATAGTGGCGAATGGAGAGGGTATGGCCCTCCTGATGTAATTGCTGATGTCAGCGAGGTGGAACCAGTAAGAAGAGCCAGGTACATCAATGCGGATAGCGGTGCGGACCCCCCGCGATATAGAGGGTTTCCACATCCGTTGGACACCCTCCGCTAAGCGTATTGCTTGGCGGGAGGTCCAGACAGAGCACATGCACTTACCTGCTCAGCGGATGCTGTCTTCACAGCGCCGAGCCGTTCCGCCGATACAAGGCTGAACTTAGTGGAGTACGTTGAGCCTCTGCATCGGCAGATGCTGTGTTCAGGTAGCAATGAGCTTAGGGGAGGGGGTCCCGACGCATGTGGAACCCCCCCCCCTGCATATCACGGGGTAAACTTGATTGGTAACCATGAGCCACACTAGGGTTACCTTCTTCAGTGGAGTCAGCACCATCCATCCGCATTGATGTGCCTGGCTCTTCTAAAGCTAGCCATACACGTGTCGGATTCCATGGCCAATTGATCACTCACCCGATCGATTCCGGCGACTCTGCCGGGAATCGCAGGTGTGATCAATCGGGCAATTAAGAGTATCCATCGCTGCATACCACCTTGTCCAACGGATTCCGGGACGATTCCGTGTCCGATTGTCCACCTCACAAATGGCAACTCCCCCTGATCTGGGCAGAATCAATCTGATGGAACCAACATGTTGGTTCTCTGTCGGATCCGATTCTGGGCCCCTGAACGATCGGACCTGATCGATTGGACAAGGTGGGCTGCATGCGATTCCGGCACGATCGTTTGGCGTGCACGCGCCCGGAATCGATCGTGCCGGAATCCGGTGGGAATCCGACACGTGTATGGGGGCCTTAACTGGTTCCCCCTCCCTGACATCAGGGGCGATGCCCTCACCATTGCTTAGTGGAGGGAGTCCCGACGGATGTGGAAACCCCCCCCCATACTCAAGAATACCGCCGGGGGGGTTAACACTTAAAGTTCAAACCTTAAACCTATGCGCTCGCACTTTATAACTTTTCCCCATTATAATTTGAAGAAGATCATCGTATACGGTTTCTGCCTTTTCCCCCTGATTGCGCAACGAAGTAGCGGCGCATTAACAACATAACGGAGCCGGCAGCACGTAGCGCCGCTTTCCCCATCATTTGTTTTCTAGGCGATGCCTAACAAAATGCTGCGTGCTATGCAAAGACAGTGCGCTCCTCACCTCCCTAATACAAATAAATATTAATGGCGTCTGGAAGATGCTGGATAAGTCTATAAAACGTGTCCTGTTCCCTGACGCAGCAACATATTTTATCTATACGGGGTGTCAGTTACGCGGCTGCTGTCTGAGAATAATGTAAACAAGTGTTTTAATAAAATATAATTCAATCGCCAGGAATAAAGTTTCATTGTGAGAGATTTACGTCTCTTTTACCACCGCAAGCTGGCGGAGTGCGAGGCTGTATTTTAATTTCCCGATATTGTCATTGTGCGAGGCAGCGGGTCGCATGTCTTAGTAAAATAACTTTCCTCGGCGTCAAACCGGCAGATTTGTTACGTGCCGCTTCCTTGGCGTTTGATGTGATGTTTAAAGGGTGACGATCCAGAGAGGTCATGTGATTCTTTAGACTTAAAGCAGACCTACCACCTGTTAGGTCACCCTGCTGCAGCTCAGCTGATACTACAGAGATCCCCGACTATAAAAAAAAAACCAAAACTATTTCTGACAGCAGGAGGGGTGTCTTTTTAGAGACTAGTGATGATCGCGAATATTCGGATTCCGAATATTAATCGCGAATATCGGCAATTCGGAAATTCGCGAAGATGGTGAATATATTGCCGAATATTCGCAATTCCGGATATTCAGTATTTTTTATCCATTACACATGCCTCTCAATGCAAGTGGACGAATGGGAAGGCTGCAACAAGAGCTTAGCAACACTCCCTGCAACCATCAACATTTTTTTAAATGAATATTGGGGTGATGCGAATATTTTGCGAAAATCGTCACTTTAAACATTCGCATAAAAATTCGCACCCATGGTAAACATATATTGCGCGCGCGAAATTCGCAATAAAAACTGCCGATATTCACAATAAAAAAAAACATTGAATGTTGCAGAATGCGAATATTTTCCGAATGTTTTCCATAAAATTTGCGGCATGCCTCGTATACGAATGTTGCCTATGCCGCTCATCACTATTAGAGACAGCCCATCCTACTGTGTTACACCTCTCACCTAGGCAAGACGTAACAAGCAAATCAGAACAAGGACAGAGGCGCACAACCTAGTACAACAAAGTAAGGTGAGGTAAATGTTTAGATAATATGGAATGGAAAAGAATGAAACAAAACAACAGACAAGATACTCACATTAAGAGAGGTTTACAAGGATTGATCTCTGAGAGCCATGTGCTTTCCAGTAAGACCTCACTTCCTGGTTGGTGATGAGATCACTTCCTGCTTATGGATACTGGGGGGCTCAACAATGGGATGCGTTTTAAGCGGAGGCCCTTTTTCAACCATAGACGTAACAAGCTGCAGGGGTTACTGGGAATTCTCTCCCATAGGCCCCTGTGTCTAAGTCTCAGTGTCATGTCTGTGAGACTTTGTGAAGAGGGGAGAGAGAAGCCTCTCTTCACCCAGCTGAAAGATGTATCCAGCCGAGTGCCCCCCCCCCTTCTCCCACACACAGAGCTGCAGAGGAGTCTCTGTCTGTGTAGGAGTGGGGGGAGGGGGAAAGGGGTGCGGGTTGTTGTCAGCTGACGGCTGCCTGGAGAAGATAGATCAGGAACTGGCTTCTCTTGCCCTTAATCAACATGCTGCCACCATCAGTGAAAACATGAAGAAGGTAAGTCATTTTATTTGTTTTTGTGTCGCAGTTTTCTAGGATCTGAACTGCTGACAGGTAATGTGCCTATTTCATGTATGTGTGGTTTTTTTTTTGCTTTAGTTTAAAACCACTTTAAGTCTAAAATGTTATATATGGCAGCTTGCCATTCCTGGATGTAGTGACTAGGGGTGCAGGGGTGGGCCCTGGGGCCAGATCTGGCCCTTTAGCTTTCTTTTCTGGCCCTTTGTCACCTTGTTGAAAATATGCTCCCCTCCTTTTTATTCTCTGCAGTGAGTGCACATAATGCCTAGGGGTGTCCACACATTGCCTTGGGGATGATGCAGTGATCACGACGTTGTGGGCGCATCTTCATGGTGACAACAGGCAGTCTCTATGGATTATCATTGCAATGAGTGAGCTTTTTTTTTTAAGTTCAGAAAATGTGAAAAGATAACAAAATCCCTGTCACACGTCATCGCCGTCATAAGTGATGCGATGCACGGAATTGGCACACCTATGGAGGGTCGGCCATTACAGGCTCTTGGTCCGGCCCCTTTATCAAATCTAAGAAGCCAAGCCCACGAGTCAAAAAGTTTGGGCACCCCTGGACTAGTGACTACTTTTCTTCTTTAAGGGCTTGTTTCCACTAGAGCGTTTGGCCGCGGATAGACGCGTTTTTAATCCGCCCAATTGCGTTTGCACATGACGAGAACAAATGATGTTCGCCACGAACTGTCCGCTTCTTCCATCTCTACCCCTGACCTAGGCCATGTACAGTGCAGCCCAGCAATGAGTTACAAATTATTATTACAATTGATGTTCGCCACGAACTGTCCACCTCGTCCATCTCTACCCCTGACCTAGGCCATGTGCAGTGCAGCCCAGTGATAAGTCTGCTATTACAAATGAATATTTCGGTTTTCAGAAACTTTAGGTACATTGTGGATTTTTATGCTTTGCGTCCACTGACAGGTATGATTGAATTCAAATTTCCACCCTCGGGGATCAGCTTTCATTTAGAAACAAGAATCTCACCCCTCGCCGTGCAGGGAAAGGCGCTCTCTCGTCTCCCCACAAGCCTGCTAGGGAAAAGACGATTCGATGCGTCCTTCTCGCCTGTAAATTTCGCGCTCACGTTGTCCATCTCACGGGCGGTTTGTGAGAGCGGTCTTCAGACGGGATACGAGATAAAATACAATATTAGCCTTGTCAGAGGGAAGCCGCAGCGCTAATTAGGGTCTGTGACCTTACATAAGAGGAATGGCTGCTCTGCGCAGACACATTAGGCCGGGCTCACTGCTAATTCTAAGGTGCTTTACATCACCAATCCTCAATGGAAAGCTTTTATTAGCAGGACAAGCTCCAATTCTGCTTTAAAAGTGACATTTATATTACAAAATATTAACCCTTAACCCCCCTAGCGTTTCTGGCAGCACCATCTCGCCCAGCACTGTCCTGTCAGTATTGCTCTGGACAAGATCGGAGCCCCAGCAGCGCATACTTACAGTTTCACGCTGTCCCGGTGGTTTCGATCTTCTGCACTGGCTACTGAAGCCGATGTCCCCCCCCCCATGATGTCACAGAAATTTGACGATTTCAAGTTAATTGCAAAGCCCCTGAACATGGTATCCTCACCAACGTGGTGCAGATGTAGAAAAGGGTTGGGGGAACATTTGAAAGAAAAAAGTATGTCTCTAACACAAATAAAAAAGTGTATGGGGTTGGGTCTAAACTCAACCTCAAATGGTGGCACCAATCTGTCAGTGTATACTGGCAGATAAACCAGGGACTTTTTACTGGTCAAAAGAAAGGAAAAGTTTTTAGGAACATAGATAAAAATGCAGAGTTTTTACTTCTTTTGACAACTTGAGACGAGATCCAATACACACATGTATAAATTGAGTCCCGTCTCACACACAACATACAATCGACTTTTCTGTATAGTTGCCTCAACGCGTTTCGCAGCGTCGCGCCGCTTCTTCAGGAGGGATAACAGATAGCGTTTTTTGATTCCTTAGTGTGATATCTTTGGGTATAGGATCCGGGGAATGGGGTATACAGGAATAAGATGGGCTTCCCAATGGGAAGACAGAGGGGAACACCACAGCGGCGAAAGGGAGGAGGAGGTGGCCGCGGGGTCCCACGGCGAGGAGAAGCCCTCGTGGGGTCGAAGACCGTACAAAGATTCCGGCGCCTTTTTGGGGAACGGGGAGCATCTGCCGCATCGCCCGAATAGATTCCTCGCCAGGTATAGCTAGTGGTGGGGCCTAAATAGGGGTACCAGCCCCACCAGCACTTAAATGTATAGGTGGCGCATGAACATATGAGTAGTAGCTTGTGGGAGGCGCTAAGGCAGTGATTGGTGTCCCAATTCACTGAGTCGACTCCAGAGGGGTTCAGAGGTATGATCTACGTGGCGTTCGGTAGAATCCTGGAGCGAATGCAGCCATGTTAACACTGCTAACACAAATAGTTTTTGCACAAATTAAGTTCAAAGTCAAGACAAAATGTCGAAAATTCGGAAATTCAACTTTAATTTTGAACTTAATTTATTCAAAAACTATTTGTGTTAGAGACATACTTTTTTCTGTCAAATGTTCCCCCAACCCTTCTCTACATCTCCAGCAAGTGATGATACCATGTTCAGGGGCTTTGCAATTAGCTCTGAAAGTTAGCAAGTCGAAAAATTCGACCATCTCTAAATGGCACCAGAACAGTTTACTATGGAGAAAACTGTTCTGAGTGTGATTCCCCAGATGTGCCCTTTGAAGTTAACCCTCCCCTGGTGTGTTCATCACACCAGAGGAGAGAGAGTGTCAAAGGGATTTGTACTGGATACGGTGATAACCACGTCCAATACAAATTTAAAGAAAAAAAAAAAAAACTACAGAAAACACATTTCTAATTGTAATAAATATTTATTATAAACAAAACATAAATATGAATACATACTGTTTTGAAATCTTTTGTTTTGTTTTTATGTAATTTTTTACATAATTGTGTGTTTCAAACATTATTATATTCAGGATGTCTATTAGACCCTTGTACGGACAGATTTTGGGAAGTTACAGGTCTACAACATAAAAAAAAAATCCAAGTCTATGGTGCGCTTTTGGTACAGAAATCTAAACCTTGCAAGAGCAGAAGGGAGGTTAAGCATTAGGTACCTACATGTTGATAATTCAGTATATACAGTAGGTGTTCTTATGAGTCAAAGTTGGGTTAAAGATAATGTGGGGATTCAGCCCCAAACTAGGTGCTCTCACTTACTTCAAACCATACAACAGGTTCTCTTTAGGGCATATATACATAGTCCAAACAGAAATGACCCTTGCGGGGGTTAATCAACAAAATGAACATCTGTAGAAATGCCAAGCCTCCTGCCTTGCAAAAGGTCCAACAGAGACACGAGGAAAAGCTATCACACCCCCCTCCTAGACTCCTAGAAGTCACTGGTTGAGGACACACACTCCCTGTGTGCCCTGTATTTCCGCTGCTCAGGCAGCACAGTGTCTCCCAACCTCATGGAAGCCCTGACTAAGGGGGGGGGGTATGCACATTCGTTGGAACCCCCTTGGCTAAGCGTATGGCTTGGTGGGGATCCTGATGGAGCACATAGACTTTACCCCTCTGCGGATGCAGTGTTCAGACATCAGCGGAATGGCTCAATGCACTCCACTACGTTCAGCCCTGCATCGGCTGAACGGCTCGGCGTTGTGAGAACACAGCATCCGCCGAGCAGGTAAGTGAATGTGCTCCATTGGGACCTCCCGCCAAGCAATACGTGTGTGGAAACCCTCCCTAAGTGGTCTCAACTCTTTTTGTGGAGACACACCCAGCAGCCTCATGAGGGTTCAGCAGGTGTGTCTTGGTGGAATGGGAAGGCCCACCCAGTTCCTTCCCTCCCACTCCAGAGTCCAGGTCCCTGTAACAAAAAACTGGACAGCAAACTACTGTTTGTGTCCAACACTATCCTGGACTCCTCCCAGGATACACCATCAGATCAGGATACTTTCACTGCTGGGTATGGTACATTTTCACAGTGACAGAAAACTGGTCTGTCACGGTAAAGATGGTGGGAAATATCAAATAGTTTATTTATTTATGTATCTATGGGGTAAGTATTGCTCCCACCAACATCTACCTTAAAACCCAGGAAGCTATTCACCTGACATGATGGAAGGATGGACATGCATGGTGGACTTGTGAGGTGGAGGGAAGTAAACAGATAAGGAGTCACCGGCGCTAACAGAAAATGTAAAAAAACAAAACACAAATGTTTTAAGGGAAAGTTTATTTCTCCCGGCTTGACTAAAATTTACCGAACTGGTAAAGAACATCTCAAATGTGTTCTTCATCCATTGTTATATGTCCTCGCTGACATTTTGGTATTTTCTTGGCTTCCAGTACAGAACAGTTTTCTTATTCTCTTGTTTACTTATAGTTTTCTACAGAGTTTTCTACAGATGGAAAAAATATTGGAAAACACAAATAAAAATTCTTATAAAAAAATATAAAGAGCCCAACATGGAAATGTCTGAGGAGCCCACATGGTCAACGAAGACTTTAACAGTGAACACACTGAATAGATGGTGACCCATGACTTTAGCTAGCCATACACGGTACGGATTCCCTGGCTGATCGATTCAGCACCCGATGGATTCCGGCGATTCCGCCGGCATCCACAGGTGAGAACGATTAGCCAATTAGGGAATCCGATCGTGGCAGCCCACCTTGTACGGCCGGATCCGGGAGGGATCCATGTCCGATGGATCGCCTCCCTGACCGCAACGCCCCCTGATCAGAGCAGAATCGGACCCGAAAAGACCAACAGGTTGGTTCTTCCTCGGATCCGATTCTGTGCCCCCGATCCATCGGACGCGATCGGACGGGCAAGGTGGGCTGCAGGGGATTCCGGCACGATGGATCCGCGTGCACGCGCCCGGAATCCATCGCGCCGGAATCCAGCACGAATCCGTGCCGTGTATGGGGGCCTTTTGAGTTCCTCTCCCATTGTGGACTTTTTTCTCTGCAAGACTTTAACACCAAGTGATATTTCGGTATCTAGACTGTTTCTAAATGTGTACGGATTCAGCCTCAAACGGGTGCTCTCATATACTTCAGTCCAAACGTCAGGTTCTTTTTAGGGCTCCTGCCCGTATTTATTTACATAGTCCAAACAGAAATTACCCTCACAGGGGTTAATTAACAAATAAGACATCCATGGAAATACCAGGAAAACCTAGACGTCCTGACTTCTAGTAGTCACCAGCCTGGGCTGCACACCAGCCTGGGCGTGTCTCTGCTGCTCCAGAAGCACTGTGTCTATAACCTCATCAGGGAGCCCGACATAATGGAAACATAGCCTAATACTCAAAGCATCTACCTGTAAAAAAATATTTAAGTGCTTGTTTCCACTAGAGCGATTAGTGATGAGCGACTAGGCAATATTCGAATTCGCGTAATTTCGCGAATATCCGCCATAATATTCGATTCCATATTCGTAATCTCGAATATCCGCACTTACGACATGAATTGCGATCTAACAATCGCAATTGCGACTCAATATGCGCAATGCATGCAAGTCAATGGAGAATGGCGGAATCCGAAATCGCGATTATCCGAGAAAGCGCAATGCGACCACATATGCGCAATACATTGAAGTCAATAGAGAACGGCGGAATCCGAAATCGTGATTTTCCGAGAAAGCGCAATGCGACCAAATATGTGCAATGCATAGTCAATGGAGCTCGGATATTCGACTGGGAGAATATCCGTCATTTCCGTTTTAAAAAATCACATTGCAATTATATAATTGCGATCCCATTCATTGCAATGGATCGCGATTATAAAAGCGCAAAAAATCGCGAAAAATCTCGATCACGTCGGATATCCGATGATATATTCGCGAATATTCGCGAAATGGTGAAATAGCGATATTCGAGCTAAATATTCGAAAATCGAATATTCGAGCTCAACACTAAGAGCGATTGGCTGCAGATGGACGTGTTTTTAATCACTTGGCTGCCAATCACTCTCATTAAAAATCATTTGTCCATTTCCACTGAAGCGATTGCGGATGCATGCGATCAAGCACGGACGCTCTTTAGGCTATGTTCCCACTTAGGCGATTAATCTCCTCACACTCGCGATTTTAATCGCGTGCGTAAATAACAGTTGATCGCATCCATTCAGTTGAATTGGCTTGTCCCCACTCAACTGATGGCCGTGATCGCACATCGGCGTGATTGGACCCGCGATTAGAATCATGGCTTCCCATGTTCTGATCGCGAGCAGTCGCAATTTTTTTTTCTGATTGCGCCCATAGTCATGAATGGATATGATTTTTGATCATTGCATGGATGCAATTTTTTATTGAGCGTGGACGCAATTTTTCTTTTATAATGGAGCCGATTAAAAAAAAAATAATTGCGAGTGAAAGTCGCGTGTGAGCAATCGTGTGTGATTAATTGCCTATGTGGGAACATAACCATAGGGGGCGATTTTGAACTTCACCCTACCGGACCGTGTCTGATCGCGTTCCCTAGTGAAAAATCGCATCCAATCACATCCATTGACATGAATGGACATGGTCAAAAATCGATCCCCATTCCTTCTCTATGGGTGCGATCAGTGGCGATCGGGTGTGGCTGAAAATCGTAGCTTACCTCTTAAATAAATCTCAGTTCCACCTCTACTTTGATGGCTATGCCCTCTCAGTGCTAACATTCCATTGTCTGCAGGGTGCAGAGAAACTTGCAGAGAGTCTTTGGAAGGGAGACATCACCACAATGATGCTCCATTCCCAAGTCTCGGGAGATTTTTTCAGCATCACCTAGTGGTCATTCATGGTACTGCAGGAAGATTTGCAACAATGAATAATAGGACTACCAGCAATGGGAACTTCCATGGCTAGAGGAAATAGCAGGTAAGTATGTTTTTTTTGCTCGTTGAGCTTTTCTCCACCATCATATTGATGGCATGTTTTTATTCTTCGGTATGGATCCACTTTCACGACCACAAAGCTGCATTATTTGTGTCTTTTCTATCCACAAAGACTTCATTTTCATTCTCATTAAAATTTAACAAAGTTACAAAGTTTGTTCAAGTCATTGTTTCCTATGAAAAGAAGCTGGTAACAAAGAAACATTGCAACATAAACATTATTGATTATTTGAAATAGAGAGTACAAGATGTGACACTTTGAAAAATAAACAATAGCCAAGTGAAAAAGTATTACCAGTACATTTTTTTTATAGGATCCGCTATTGTGATGGCTGGAAAATGACTGCTTCCATGTCTCATAGGTTTTATGTGTCCGGCTATTGTAAAGGAATGTGAAAAATGACAGCTCCTGACAGGTGCGCTCAGACTCTGCAAAGATTCAATTATCCGGCGTCTTCCATCTGCCAACCGGAGCTATGACCATTGCAGGCTATAACCGGGGGAATGAATGAAAGTGGGTGTATGGAGGCCTATCTGGAAGGCTCATTCATGACCAGAAGGTCACTGGCTTATCAAAAAGCTTCAGATTGTCCGTCCTTAACAAACTCCGCTTGGTTGTGTTGCTGCCGGTTCATAATTGAAGTAAACCTGTCACAAACCTAGATTTTTCTTACTGAGACTGTGGAAGCTGAACCTACGTGAGATTGGCCATCACATTGCAGAACCAAAAGGGAGACCTCATTATGTGGGAAACAAAGAAAAACGGCACACCTATATCTGATCCCCTTTGAGATTTAGGGGGAATCAGAAGAATTAAGGGTAGCATGCACTGTCTGACTCTAATAGTCTAGAATCAATAAAATCAAAGTAACAGAGCTTGTTGGTTCACAGTGTTTTTGTATATTATACAGGTCATTCAACATTTACATAGTTTCAATACAGTCCTGTGAGGACCCCGGCTGTACTGGTTACCGCCTGCTGGTGGTACTGTGCTTGCCCTTCCCTGGGTTGGTTCCACAATCACCAGCAGGTGGCTCTCTGCAAGCGTGGGCTGGGTGGAGGACACCTGCCTCATTAGCCTTAAGGTTATATAGATGTGCTTCATTCACACACACTTGCTGAGCATTCAATTCCAATCCCTATCTGAGCCTGCACCCTGGACTGTCAACTCCTCTGATTCTTCTCCTGAATAGTGATGTCGCGAACCCAAATTTTCGGGTTCGCGAACGGCGAACGCGAACTT
>CM070032.1:226000552-226013034 GCA_036250615.1 Ptychadena robeensis | reverse complement strand
GGGATATGCGGCATGCACGGGAGCCCAGCTCATCCAGAGTTTGTTCTTCACACAAACTCTAGACGAGCTGGGCTCGTCACAACCGCTAGGGAGGTTAACCTCTCTGATACCCTGTCTCTTGAGTTACCTACTACGAGATGGCACTATAAAACAGTTTCTAGTTTTTTGCAACTAGGTACTGCTTTCTCTGTACAGTACGCGCATCGCTGTGAGGCCCTTGAGAGACGAATCATCACCTGTCTTGTTCTCTTTGTCTTATGTATTAGTCTGTGAAAATCAATAAAGATTTAATGTTTAAAAAATAAATAAATAAATAAATATACCCCTAACTGTCCCCCACACCTCCTGTCCTCCTTACATCTCCAACCTGGTACATAAATATACCCATAACTGTCCCCCACACCTCCTGTCCTCCTTACATCTCCAACCTGGTACATAAATATACCCCTAACTGTCCCCCACATCTCCTGTCCTCCTTACATGTCCAACCTGGTACATAAATACACCCCTAACCGCCACCTCCGCTCCTCCAGTATCTACTAATGTCATCCACACTCATATCATCACATGCCCGGCTTCAAGACTTCTCTAGGGCTGCTCCTACTCTCTGGAACTACCTCGCCCCATTAGACTTAGTCACCTTTTAAAAAGCCCTGAAAACCCACCTCTTCAGTCTCGCCTATCCATCTTCTCACTCCTAACATCACCACCATGCCAGTTCTATCCCCCACCTATTGTATACTATTAAATTGTAAGCCCAATCAGGCAGGGTCCTCCTACTCCCCCCGTGTCATAACCTGTACCTGTGTGTTGTTATCTTGTGTTGTATCTCCACTCTAATGTACAGCACTGCATAATATGTTGGTGCTATATAAATAAAAATTAATAGTAATAATGACAATAATAATAATAATAATAGTTGAAAGGTACTTTGTCTAACCATCATCTAGGGCAGCAACATTGTCCAACATTGCAATCAAGGTAACAATGACTGGAGATCACAAATTCTTGAATTTACTAATTTGTTTGCGCATATTAGATGAAAAATTCACTATATTTTGCAAATACAAATATTGCCTGGGCTGCTCATCACTAGTGTGCGACCCTTATGGGTTCTTTTTCCGGCCCTTCTGTCAAATTTAAAAACCTATTGTAGCCTACTAGTCAAAAAATTTTCCACCCCTGTGCTAGAACAACAACCCTTTCCACAACCCTTCTCTACGTCTCCAGCAATTATGACAGGGCTGCCATCAGAAATCCCGGGGCCCCAGAGTCAGAAGTTTTTCGTGCCCCCCTGGGAAAAAAGTTGAAGTTGTTGAGCTGGGGGGGGGGTGCTAGCAAAAAAATCGGGGTGAGGGGGAGTGAGGGTGCTAGCAGACAGCTCATAAGAGGCTGTCTGCAGTCCGGGGGAACCCGGTTGCTGGCTCCATCAGAGCCCAGAGATAATGCCCCTCTAGCTGCCCGGGCCTGGAATAACATTGCCCCCTTTCCCCTCTGACGGTTGCCCTGGGTGATGACACCATGTTCAGGGGCTTTTCAGTTAACTTAATTGAAATTTCGCGACCATCTCTGGTAGACAACAGTCTAGATGTTCTCTATAACATATCATATCTACACTCTTTGAGTTCCACCTTAAGGTATGTTTTATCCTTGGTACATTGGTGTATATGGGCCTCACACTACTCATCTAATAAACTAAATAATGAGCTAAATGTCAAAAGCTAGCCATACACGTGTCGATTCCAGAGCTATCGATCAACCATCCGATCGATTCCGGTGAAGCCACAGGCGTTGATCGATCGATCATACAAGTCTGTGCCTACCACCTTAGGCCACCGATTCCTGGACGATTCTGTTACCAGTCGATCGATTCACAAATGTCAACGCCCCTTGATCAATCGATCAGAAAACACCAACAGGTCGATCAGGCGGGGTCGATCGGTCAAGGTGGGCTGCACTCGATTCCTCACCGATCGATCGGCGTGCACGTGCCTGGTGATCGATCGGCCAGGAATCGTGTGGGAAATCGACCCGTGTATGGCCACCTAAACAGAGCTGACGTGTTCCATTCAGTTGTAGAATTGGGAACTAAGTTATTCCTAACTTGTGAGAAGATGCCATTTGAAAGCATTTACAAGAGACATAACATTAGACAAAAGCACTTCCATCCCGGTAACCAAGGAACCACAGCGCAAAATGACACAAAAGCCAAAATCATCCAGACTTTATAAAAAGAAACCCAAGTGACACTCTCTGTAATCAATCAGCGTCTGCAGCCTTCCACGTGGGTGGTGGTGAAAGGGTATTGCTTTTAAAATTGCTTTCGGCATTCACTGTCACATAATTCGGGACGAACGCCAAGGAAAAAAGAATATATATATATATATGAAAAGGCAAACTTTACGGGTGTCATCTAATGGACGCTATATACATTCTAGGCCGCCTTCTTTATCTAATCCCAACTTGTTTTATTAAAGAAATAAAAATGGAATTGCTTAAAGCTACAGACGCTGCAATCCTTTTAGTCTTCAAAAAGCTAACTGGGAAAGCCCTTGTGGTTAATGAATAGAGATGGTTAAACTTGTTTTTAAAAATTCGACCATTTCGACTTAATTGCAAAGCCCCTGAACATGGTCAGGATCATCAGATTTAGAAGAGGGTTGGGGGGTATACTACAAAAAAGAAAGTATGTCTCTAACACAAATAGTTTTTGCACAAATGAAGTTCAAAGTCAAGTCAAAATTTCCAAAATCTGAATTTTGACTTTATTTTTTAACTTAATTTATGCAAAAACTACATGTGCTAGAGCAAAACTTTTTTTTTTCAAATGTTCCCACAACCCTTCTCTACATCTCCAGCAAGTTTGGTGATGATACCATGTTCAGGGGCTTTGAAATCAGCTCACAAAGTCAGCTAGTCGATAAATTTGACCTTCTCTATTTATGAATAGTGATGAGCGACTAGGCAATATTCGAATTCGCGTAATTTCGCAAATATCCGCCATAATATTCGATTCCATATTCGTAATCTCAAATATCCGCACTTACGACATGAATTGCGATCTAAAAATCGCATTTGTGATCAGATATGCGCAATGCATGCAAGTCAATGGAGCTCGGATATTCGACTGGGAGAATATCCGTCATTTCCGTTTTAAAAAAGCGCATTGCGATTATATAATTGCGATCCCATTCATTGCAATGGATCGCGATTATAAAAGCGCAATAAATCGCGAAAAACCGCGTCGGATATCCGATGATATATTCGCGTATATTCGCGAAATGGCGAGATATCGATATTCGAGCTAAATATTTGAAAATCGAATATTCAAGCTCAACACTATTTATGAACACGAACCTATTAAACAATTCAGTGTTTTTTCTTTTTATACATTCATATTTCATAAAAAAAATAATAATAACGTGTTCTCTTTTATAAAATGATAAAAAAAAATATTTTGTAGCCAAATACTGTATAGTATCTAATTTTACAAAAATTGATCCACAATTGTTTTCTGAGTGCGCCCCTCCCACTGCCTTAAGTCTCAGTGAAGCAGCCGCAATGGGATTTGGGACATATCTCCCATGTAGAAACTTGTCTGCCCAGTCTTGCGAGACTTGTGTTGAGAATGTCTCTCCCGTATAGATACACATCTCATCATGCAGCTGATTCCCCCCTGATGGCAGTGATGGCAGCTTCACTTGTCCAAGATCTAAGATGCTGGCATCAGAAATAAATGTGAGGAGAAACGAATGGATGAATGAATGAATGTGAATAAAAAATTCAAAATTTTTGTAAACAACAATAAAACATATTTTTAAGTCACGGTTTCAAATTTAGTCGAAATTCGGGGTCACATTTTGATGAAAAGTCAAAATGGCTCCAGCTAAATTCGTCCATGCAAAATTTGAGATTTACACTTTGACAATGCCTAGCAATCCTTCAGGTTTACACCTATTGCACATCTATCGTTTGTTGTGTGTTTGATCCCTATTACATCCTGGAGTTTGCCATTATTGTAACATTCATTGTTGTGCATTGTTCATGTATTTCATGTGTTGTGCATTGGGTTGGCTCAGATATTCCAGCCAATGAAGTGAGAGGGATAAGCAGACATTGCAAAGTGAAGAGTTGAATTTCATGGGATATAAATCACTGCAACACAAGATACATGCGCTGCCATTGATGTTAACCTCTCCTGCAGTTTGCCCGAACCCAGATTAAAGAAAAGTGATTTACAAAACAAACTCATCCGGAGCTGGGATCAGGCAAACTCACCTATGCCCGGTGAGCCCACGGTGATTCTGAATCGCTTCTGGCGCCACTGCTTTGTAGGGGAGGCAGGGGGGCAATGCCATAGACCTAGGTGTTTGTTTCCCAGCACACATCTCCCATGTCATCGATGACACTGAAGAGGTAGGGGGCGGTGCCACAGACCTAGGCATCGGTTTCCTATCCCTCATCTTCAGTGTCATCTATGACATTGGCGATGTGTACAGGGGAAGAGGGAGAGTGGGGAACACTACTGTGTTCTGTGTTTCCAAAGGCACGATACGGGCATAACCAAACATGTGACCTGACCCTTTGGATATAATGTGCCTCTACTTTTCATGCATTTGCAGGCAAGGCCTCATACTTTTATATTTTTTTAAATAATAATGTTAACAAAAATATATTAACAAGAGCATTTCTATGCTTTAAATATACTTTCTTTGAAGAATTGGTTTATATTTTTTAAACTTTTTACTCAAATTGTAATGTTCCTTTAAGGGGTGAGGCTCACATAACCAGTGGACAGGCAGTCACCTCACTGTCACTTCCACCCCGCATAATAAACGCTGACTGTACCATAAAACCACTCAGCAATTTACCGCGTACTTCATTTTTCTTCTCTTTCTGTTTGATTAAAGTTTAAATAATTCAATTCAGCTGAGAAAATATTAAAGGCAGAAAAATCCTAGTGACAAATTAATGCACAAGACATACATTTGTGAAGGGTCATTACATGTCCGTAATAACCATCATGGCGGTAAGCAATCCAGATGCCAGCTATTCCACAGGATGCAAAAAATATATCTTACAGCCACAGATGAATAAGCAATGGAGGACGAGGCATTCAGAGGGGGAACCGACTAGAGATGGTCGAATTTTTCGACTTGCTAACTTTGTGAGCTGATTGCAAAGCCCCTGAGAATGGTATTATCACAAAAATTGCTGGAGATGTAGAAAAGGGTTGGAGGAACAATTGAAAAAAAGTTTTGTTCTAGCACATGTAGTTTTTGCATAAATTAAGTTCAAAGTTAAAGTCGAAATTCCGATTTTCGAAATTTTTACTTGACTTTGAACTTAATTTGTGAAAAAACTATTTGTGTTAGAGACATACTTTCTTTCCCCAACCCTTCTCTACATCTCCAGCAAGTTTGGTGATGATACTATGTTCAGGGGCTTTGGTGCAATTAAGTCGAAACTGTCGAAAAAAAATTCGACCATCTCTAGAAACGACTCAAAAGAAAGTTACGAAACATGTTAGTCTTAAAATATTCCTTCATGTGGTTTTCTGGCCGTAGTCATGCAGCCCAGATGTCAATACCCCAATATCAGCCGACGTCTTCGGCTATAGGCAAGCCCCTGCAGATCTGTGAAGGGTCCCCACACATGTATCGAGCTGCGGCTGATTTTGCTGCCGACGGATGTGCTTGCACTATTGTGGCCATCGGTCTGTATAATTGGCCGTGGATCGCAGGTGCCCACATGGGGCGACAGATCCCTCAGCCGTGGGCAAATTGCAGCATGGAAACCTCCTGGCAAATGTGGCGGCACGCATCCAGTGCAGGAAATCCCCAGTGGACCCATGGCCTAAGGCACAAGCAAGGTGGGGGCAGGCAGCAGACACAGAATTCTACAAAGCTACAAAGAAGAAATGAGAATCTAAACAAGCAATCCAGAGCCTGAATGCCGGCAAACAAAAGCCTCTGGCCCTAACAGTGTTTTCTGAGAGAGCTGAGCATATGAATTCAAATTGAAAGGAAGTTGGTGTGTGATAGATCTATGGAGCAGTGCTGGCGCTATGGGTGGGCCATGGGGGTCCAGGCCCGCCCAGCCAGGTCTATGTGCCCGCTTGATTGGGCCCCCTACCTGCACCCACCTGACCTGTGAGATGTGGGCTTGGCCCCCTGATTGGCCGCCCATGCCCGCCCATTCCTGCCTGCTCCTGGCGCTCTGGCGCCGACCCTGCTATGGAGGCAGCCTATGCTAATCAGATTATCAGCAGCCTGATTCTTCAGCAATCCTTTCAGATGAAGGAGATGCACAGGAACAAATGACACATAATATTGACTTTGATATCAAATTAAAATAAGTACACCCTTATGTACATTAAACACCAAATGAAGCATATAAATGTAAAGCTTGTGCTCCAGATCATAGAACGTCCTTAGGCACCGTGCTGGTGGAACACTTTTCTTTTAGAAGGGAAGAACTGTAGTGACCAGGGTGACACCACATGTGTATATATGTGTGAATTGTATATATTGCCCTGTGTCACCATGTTCTCTGTGTTCTATGTGTAAAAATGTGTATATGACTTTAATTCTTCCTTGCATTCCTCTGTAGCAGGTGCAGGGATGGCTAATGGCTTCTATTTTCCCGCTCTTTTTCTGGCCTTACATTGTAACTTTTGATTTCTGGAGATAGCTACAGCCCTCCTCCTAGCAGAGGATATAAATATACCTCCCTAGGCCCTCCTTAGCCAGGGTTGGGTTAGCTCCTGAACCACCTACAGCCAGTGTGTCGCAACCTGAATTGGAGCAGATCTCCTACCTTTTCCTGGGTTCTCCCACCAGCCGTCCCATAGCAGTGCCCTGGGACCAAGGACCCCCATCCGTGGTGACCCCCATCCTGGTCCCCTGGACCAGGACTGCCTTCCGTCAAACGTGCCGGAGCGGATGTATGCGGCTACCGGTAGGTGCTGAGTTAGGCAGATGCAGGATTCCTCCCTACTCCACCTCACTTGCCCGCTATTCCCTATTGCCCTGACCACTGGGACTGTACCTGACCCCCTCTCACTGGGACCTGAAGCCATTATCACCCTGCAGCTGGTAGCAACTTGACTTTAAAACAGTAGATCCTAAGTATGTGCCCCATTCCCAGGCTTGGGTTTGGTGTTTGGACTGTATATATTTCCTTTAGTAAAGCTGTAAATATCCCCCTACCAGCTGCCTGTGACTCCTTTATTGGTGTGTGTGAGCCTCTGACAGTGTGCTTGAACATTCAAAGAATCTGGTCGTTTGGAGCAAAAAAATGCCCCCCATGACACTACAGAACAAGCTTATGTGTGTGTGCGTTGCGTGGTCCCCAGAAAAATGGAAGGCTCTGGTTGAGGCGCCTGTTTTAATGATTTTAATTCACATAAAATGGTACAAAGTAGAACAGAAAAACTTTGATGCGTTTCGTGGCGACCTGGCCACTTGTTTAGGATAAATTAATACAGCAGGATAGTCTCCGGCTCCTTTATGAGAATTGTCATGAGACTGCTTATGTGTGTATTCAATGAACCTAACTTATTTAAACCACAGATATTGAGCATCTGGTTTTCTCTTTGTTGTTGATCATCTCGAGATTAAAACTCTCAAAAACAAGGTTGTGGATATCTGTGAGTCTAACAAGGCATTTCAAGAATCACATCAATGATTTTGAACTTAATCATCCAAATGTAAGGAAAATAATATACAAGTGGTATAGATTGTAAGCCTGAGCAGACAGGGTCCTCTACTCCTCCTGAGTCATATCTTGTACCTGTGTGTTATCTTGTGTTGCATCTCAACTCTAATGTATTGTAAAGCCTTTGTGATTGCCATGAAACATATAGACCTTCTGGACCACTGATGGGTTCATAAATATAAAATGTACTCCAAAAACTGCTTCCTGTTCCCTCGTGGGACTTTAATTGGAGTAGTGGCCCCTTGGGTAGCTATGAGGTCAATTGAGCAGAGTAGAGATAGATAAAAGGTCTATACCCTGATTTGGAAATATAAAATGTAAAAAAAAAAACATATTGCTGCAAACTATAAACAGTATTAAAGGAGAACGCCATACTAACCACAAAGCATGATGATTAAAACTGGAGGATAATGGTCTGAGGTTGCTTTGGTGCTTCAGTGGTCTCAACCACTTGCACTCATTGAGTCTGCATTATTT
Source organism: Ptychadena robeensis (assembly GCA_036250615.1). Taxonomy (NCBI): domain Eukaryota; kingdom Metazoa; phylum Chordata; class Amphibia; order Anura; family Ptychadenidae; genus Ptychadena; species Ptychadena robeensis. The sequence continues at coordinate 226,004,838 of CM070032.1, read as the reverse complement.
GCTCTTGTAGAAGACTTGATTGCCCAGCTACCTCATACTGATCACCAATTTGTCACTCTCTGGAGACTGTATTACTTCTTTCGACTCTGCTGATTTTTGTAAATTGCTCTCCTGCTTTTATCGTATGGTCGCTGACCCCACTAAATTGGCTTCCCAAGATAATAGGTCCTCTAGATTGGTTCCTGGATCTGGTACACCTCCACAATCTGACTATTCTCTTTCTTTATCTTACACCAGTGGTTACCAAACTTTTCTTGCAGGGTCCCCCTTTTCTATTTAGGAACATTATTGAGCCCCCCCTTCCTTATTCAAACACAGGTTATTAATGATGGCCAGCGCCCTGTTGGATGATGGCCAGCGCCCTATCTCATCCTATAGTCAAAGAGAGGGACAAATCTTGAGGCCAGATCCGAATGACTTTCACATTACTGAATACTCATAGTTTACGATTATTGATGACTCAATTGATGACTCCATAGTGGTTATCGGGATGCTCCTACCATTTAGTTCTGATTGTACTTACTTTGGTTTGTATATGTGACATTTTGCATGTCCCCAACCTTACATGGATTTGACCACTCAAAACACAACATGGCAAATGTCAATGCTAAAAAAGGGTAATTTCAGCTAAAGAGAGCCAATGAAGCCAAGGGTGTACATACTTTTTCCACTCCTAACATAACATTTGTTAAAATGTTATGGGGGGTGAAAAGGTGCGTCTTATAGTCTGAAAAATATGATAAGTAATTAAAGGCTGCTCATTTTGCACCTTGAATGTGAAATTTGTCTGTTTGTTAAGGTGCCCATACACGGCTCAATAGCCACTCCATCAATGGGCGTTTTGAGCGATGATCCCTCACCATAGAATGCGACCACCCCTGTTTTCGAGCCGGATCAAACGAAGATAGTTCAGTCAAACCAGTAACAGACATGTCCGTACATCCCGTTGAATCAACATTCTTTGGATGGGAACCAGGGTCCTCATCAAAAGTATCCAAAGGGAATCAAGCACAAAAAGTGGTACGCCTCCATTCTCGTCCAACTGATGAGTGCTCAAACACAATGACGTCACCATATTGTGCTCGAATGGGTCATCAATCTCTTGGGTATCAATCCTTGTATGGTGACTAGTGATGGACGAACATCGGCCAGGTCTGTCCGCGAACGGGCGGATCGGACTTTTAAGGAAGTCCGCCTGTTTGTGGACAGATTCAAATTCGGCGGGGAATTTGAATCGAAAAACCGGATATGATGTCAGTGACTTCACATCTGGTGCCTGGAAGGAGTTCCTGGTTAAGGGAACCAAATGTGATGTCACTTCCTGTTCTCGAGATGGTTTTTCACTAGGAGAGCGGCTTCATGCCCGCTCTACTAGTGAAAAGATTCTTCCTCTGGTACGATCTCGCTGCTTCTGATCCTGAGAATAGAGATCTCCTTCTCGCTGACGAACGGGGCGGGAAGAACACCTGTACTGCTCGCAGGCGAGAAGGAGGGGGAACATCCATGTCTTGCGGGCAGTTCGCCCATCACTAATGGTGACCTTTAAGCTGGCCATACACTTTTAGATCTCTCTGTCAGATATCCTTTAGATCTACCAACAACTATGTAGTGCCGGGTCCTCTGCGATTGAACACAGGTAGACTTGATGGTTTAGGAAGTCCCTCATATTACATGGTTTTGGTAAAACAGAAGGAGATCTAATCTGAAAGAGAAATCTTAAGGTGTATGGGGACCCTTAGGATGCACATTGGCCAGCATTTCTATTGGTTGTTAGTTATAATGGGTGTTTTCATAAAAAAGGCAAAATTCTGAGTCTACCAGGTCAGTAGCCTTCAAATATTTTGCCTTTCATTCCACAAAATGACTCTATTCGGTCTCATGAAACCTTATTTCACATTGAACGTCCTCAACGTTTTACAGGTCTAATAAGGAAATGATAACATATGTCTATAGATGGGATTTCCCCAAAGGCAGGAGTCATTGGTTAACTGCATCGTACATTCACTGTCTGGAAAGGTTAACAAGCTAAGCAGATATTTGCATTTAAACGTCTTAAAATGAACCCTGACCCCCGGTAATTGGTATATTTTGGTTATCTTCCAGCAAAGCTGTCCTACATCTCCATACAATAAATACAGCATCATCTCTTCCTGACTGCAGGGCAAGTCTTTTTAATATAGGGGGGTGAAAAGGAAAAGTGCACAGAAGCAGTACAAGGATCTACGAGGAATCTCTCAATCCAGATGTCTATGTTTTCATAAGTACGGTAAAAGATGCTCAAGTAGCCAATGAATTTGAAAGATCCTTCAGCACCCCCTTCGTACATGGAAATAAGAAGACTGGCTGGTCAGATGAGCGTATCCCGCCCATTGTACCTAAAGCCCCCCATACACCTTGAGATTCCTCCATACAATTTCCATGAGACCTACCAACAACTATGTAGTATAGTGTCCTCCCTGATAGAATACATAGTGATTGGAAGGTATATATCACTGCTATGTAGTGCTGGGTCCTTCCTGATAGAATACATAGTGATTGGAAGGTATATATCACTGCTATGTAGTGCCGGGTCCTCCCTGATAGAATACATAGTGATTGGAAGGTATATATCACTGCTATGTAGTGCCGGGTCCTTCCTGATAGAATACATAGTGATTGGAAGGTATATATCACTGCTATGTAGTGCTGGGTCCTCCCTGATAGAATACATAGTGATTGGAAGGTGTAGAAAGGTCCTCATATTACATGGTTTTGGTAGAAGAAAAGTTGGTTGTACAGAAATTGCATGGTAATTGTATGTGGTGTATGGGGGGCTTAAGATGCCCTTGACAACCCTGGAGCCCATCTCTCCACCAATATTTTACATATACACTACAATATAGAGCTTAACTATGATATCCTTCTGCCATCAAAAATGAAATTATGTCTAGAGACGTGAGAGAAACAGTTTGACTTACCTTAAGTTGTTCAACCGTTTGGAAAATGTAAAAAAAGGGAAGAAGAAAAAAAACATAATTAAATTATATTCCTTAGAGAAATGTTGTCTTTAATAATGATACTATCGTTACAATTAAAATATATAAAGGAAAGAGAAATGAGACCCTCTACAACTCAATGTTTACCCATCTCTGTTGGTGTATGCTCTTCATTGTAAGGCTATGTTTCCAAGGCGTCAAAATCCCTCTGACGTACGGCAAACGGATGGATGTTGACACATCCCATTATATTTAATGACCCTGTACTCCCTTACACTGAGTGATCTGCATGCACCGATGCGTTAAAATCATGTATGTAGTCGATCTTGACTAGAGATGGTCGAAATATTCGACTTGCTAACTTAGAAAATGGTATCATCACCAACATTTCTGGGGGTGGGTTGTGTGAACATTAGAATATTTTTTTTGCTCTAGCACATGTAGTTTTTCCATAAATTAAGTTCAAAGTCAAGTCAAAATTCTGATTTTCGAAATGTTGACGTGACTTTGAACTTAATTTATGCAAAAACTATTTGTGTTAGAGACATACTTTTTTTGTAGTATACCCCCAACCCTTCTCTACATCTCCAGCAAGTTTCGTGATGATCCCATGTTCAGGGGCTTTGCAATTAACTCAAAATCTGCAAATTGGTCGAATTTTTGAAAACAAATAGACCATCTCTAATTTTGATGCAACGCATGTGGGTGTGTGTGAGTGTGGGTGCGCTGACACACCCATAGAGAATGCTTACCCAACTTCCGGTCTTTCGCAATCATCACTTCCAGGATTGCGAAGGACAAGAAGAATGGGCAGAAAGGTCCCTCTACAATGCATGGCTTAACCTCCTGGGTGGTTTGCACGTGGCGCACTTTTTCCACAAAATTTTTCACACTCCAGGAGGTCTGGACATCAATGGTGCGGCCTACCCCCTGCCCCTCAGGCGTCACCAGTGACCCAATTGGGACGGGCACTTGAGGTACCCTGCTGCCAAGAACTGCCATGGGAATTCAGCGGACAGGTGAGTTTTTAATGAGCTAACTCGGGGTGAATGTGCAGGAGGTTAACGCATGCCTTACAGCAGTGGTGGGCAACTGAGTTGAAATGGAGGGCCACAAGTGCGGCCCACAGCATCAGTAAAGGGCCACACATAACATCAACCCAGACCCTCCCCCCCCTGTTGACATATATCAGCAGGCGGTGGACCAGATTCCGACAGTCAAAACCCGACAGCAACCCCCCTCCTGCCCCTGGTAGAGATGGTCGAAATTAATAAAATTCAATTCTACTTAAATTTCGAGTTTCCCAATCGA
>CM070032.1:225975585-225987387 GCA_036250615.1 Ptychadena robeensis | reverse complement strand
CCCCCCCCCCACCCTGATACATCAGTGCTGTATTCTTCTTCATGGAAAAATAAGGCATCTTTGGGAGTAAAAATGTATATAAGGCACTGTCTTATTTTCGGGTAAACACGGTAGTACATGTGGACTATTTTACCTGAAATAATATGTAATGTGCCCATTCTATTTTCTTTAAATGCCAGTAGGATCAGTGTTACACCGGAGACATTATATGCTGAAGCACAATCTGCCTATCGCCACCGCCCGCTCTCCTTGTCTCCATCTACATGATGACTTGATCCTGATATAACGATATGTTTAGAAGTTTGCATGCATATACATTTAATTATTGTTTTTATTGAATACAATGCTGTGATATTTGTTGTTTTTCCTGTCTACCTGTAGTTCAGCATTAACCTTCACGTACGCTCTTATTAAGCAGAACTCCCAACAAAGAAATGCCATGAATCCAACTACTTTTTTTTTTTATAGCATCCCACCTACGCAAAGCTGTCATGTAAATCCAGCGAAGACAGCGCCTAATAAGAAACAGGTCTTCAGTCTGGAACATGACAAATACTAAATTAGACTGGGGTCACTTCTAGGAATGGGGTCAGCCCGGGTAATAAGCCTTGGAAATGATTACATGGTAAAGACTCGGTCTTGACATCAGTAAACGATCATGAGACAGGCCGCGGTCCCCCGGATGAGTCACCTAGGACGCGCTGAAGGTCATAAACAGGTAAATAATGAGGACGGTGGGCCAGACAATGCCGCGCAATCAATAGACTAGCAAACAGTAGCAGGCGAGGTGATCAAATAATTGCCTACAGGTGCAGCTAATTGAGTCTGTCAGAAGCCCCCGATTCTCCGCAATCTATTCACGCCGTCTCAGCCAACATCGCTGCCGGGAGTTCTAATCTAGAACACCGCAGAATTCTAATTCAATCCCTATATACTCCTAAGAGGGAAAAAATTGAATATGAAAGCTCGGGGAGTATAATTTTCTATATTAAAGCGAAGGGTTGGTTTCATCTCCGCATTTTGCTGTTTTATAACACATTATTTCATCATTCAGGTAAATGCAGTTTCCCAAAATGTGTTTTCTAGGAGGCTGGTTAAATCCCTGCATGGTAATAAAGTGCAGGGAACTGTTTTATAAATATATATATATATATATATATATATATATAAATATATGTTATTATTTCTCTCTCTTTCTATTGTGGAGGACCCCAGGGATGGGTCCTGGATGGCAGATTTGTCTCCCCATATTATGGATTGTGGTCCTCAGTATATTCAGAGGTAACCGGGGGTTGCCACTTGGTATGGTTTTTTGGGTTTCCGGACTCTGGGGTGGGAGGGAAGGATCTGGGTGGGCCTTCCCACTCCACCCGGCATACACTCCAGGATTTGCTGCTGTCAGGCAGACAGGAACTCTGTCTAAAAAAGGCTCAGGTGATCAGAAAGGGTGTGGACTGTGGGAGTAGTGGTCAGGTGGGGAGCCTGTGTAAAGTCCAACACTCTCTACAGAAGACTACTCCTGTGGAAAGCCTAGGAGGGCTGGCAGGTGGACACAGGTGGACTGAGCAACTGTGGTGAGCTGAAAATCTGTACTAAGTACCAGTGAATAGTTAGCAAGTGTACTGCAAGTTTTGATTTATGTTTTCCTTTTGGTGAAAATAAACCAACGTTTTGTTTATCGCCTGGCTGCACTGGTGATCCTTTCCCCTGAACTTTACACTATATAGATATATATATACTCAGGGGTGCACATAAGTGGTACTCTGGTACTCAAAAGGGCCAAAACCTAGCTCTGCGTACCGGCATTATTGTTACACAGCTCATATGCGTACTAACAACTTGGAGGCGCTCCGTGTCTGGGCGGCCGCAGCTAAATGTTACATGTATACAATGTATGTCACTTGGATAACTGCAGGGAAACATGAATAACTATGAAAGGTTGCAGTTAGGGTGTCAAATTGGGAATGTAAATTAATAATCCCCCCCCCAAAAAAGATCAGACTTTTAAGGGTGTTGGAGATCTGGGGGATGAAAGTCAAAGTAGGCATATGTAAGGGTAAAATCTGACAAGATAAAAGCACTGTGTGACTGAAATATGACTATGAAAGGATGCCATTTGGATTGCAGGTTTGGACTGTCTCAGCAATTTTTTACTAACCCAGGAAATTTCAGGGTTGTATAACTGAGGTATGAGATCTGAGGGATTAAACATGTTGTACTGTGAGAGTTACATGTGACCCAAAGCCAGCTGGTGACCTGTGGATGGAGACAGCTAATCGGAGAATCAATCAGGAACAGGGAGGTCCATCTGCAGCAGAATCTACCATGCAGGAGGCTGACACAAAGAACAGTGAGGGAGACATTGAGGTAGAACACCCTACATATGGGGTGAGCACCAAACACCATCTCCTGGTACTCATCGGAGGAGCTCACTATGTATGGGCATAGGTAAGGGAGGCTTAAGATGAAAGAAACCCAGCGTGACTGGGGTCTAAGATCATAGAGGGAGCTTACCGCTATGTGGAAAGTCCAGCCAGTGGAATGTGGGTCCAACCTGCCGGTCGCTGCATCCCCCCTCACCAACCTACTTATAGTCCCCTCCATAAGCAATGCACCTGGGGAAGTGGGCGGGGGTGGGGTGGGGCAGATGATAGACCAACCCCAGATGGATCTGTACCTCCCCAGGAGTGTTGCGCCCAATTCGCAGGTGAATCACGTGGTCTGGGGCACACAGTTTAAAATTGTGTAATCTCCGGTCTCCACCGCATATATATCTCCCTGAAGAAGCCCAAGCGGGCGAAACGCGTCGGTGAGTGGTGAAGCTATTCAAACCTTTAACAAATCAAATTTATATGCCAGCGCTGTTTTTAGACATCCAATTGTATCATTTAATGTACAAGCAATTCCAGTCGGACTACCATATGGAAGTTCTGCTACGACCTGGAATTGCTTATTGCAGCATGGTGTAACATCCATGTGAGATTACACAATTTTAAACTGTTTATAGTTAGTAAATTGTTTATTACTAAGTCCAAAATTAAGACTTTTTAAATATAGAATTCTCGATTGCCTATCCTTTGTGCCTGCAATGCCAACAATTTAGTTTTCTTCGCTTCCTTAAGGTTCCATAAGACCTAGGTTGTAGGGCCAGCTCTGTTTTTACAATTTATCTGGCTAGGGCACGCCTATTGACACTTGGGGATTGGGTCTCACCTTAGCTATTTTCTATTTCATTGCCACAAACATTCAAATTTATGAATATCGAATAGAAAATTTGTAGAATTCGCAAATGTCGCAAATTTGAATATTGCCTGTTAGAGATGGTCAAATTTTTCGACTTGCTGACTTTGTGAGCTGATTGCAAAGCCCCTGAACATGATATCATCACCAATTGCTGGAGATGTAGAGAAGGGTTGTGGGAACATTTGAAAAACAAAAGTTTTTGCTCTAGCACATGTAGTTTTTGCATAAATTTAGATTTTCAAAATTTTGACTTGACCTTTTGAACTATTTGTGTTAGAGCAATACTTTTTCCATTGTAGTATACCCCATTCCTTCTCAACATCTCCATCAAGTTTGGTGATGATACCATGCTCAGGGGCTTTGTAATTAGCTCGAAATTGTCAGAAAAAAAACAAACTCGACCATCTCTATTGCCTATGCTGCTCATTACTTAAGGCCCCCATATACCTTACAATCTTTCCATACAATTTCTGTACAGTCAAATTTTCTTCTACCAAAACCAATATGAGGAGCTTTCTAACCTTTTCCATCACTATGTTTCTAGCAGGGGAGACCCCCCGCACTTACATAGCAGTGATATATACCTCCAATCACTATGTATCTACTTAGGAAGACCCGCACTACATAGCAGGGATATAATACCTTCCAATCACTATGTATCTATCAGAAGAACCCCGGCACTAACATAGCAGTGATATAAACCTTCCAAATCACTATGTATTCTATCAGGAGGACCCCGGCACTACATACAGTGATAATATAACCTTCCCAATCACTATTCATTCTATCAGGAGACCCAGCCACTACTAAGCATGATATAACCTTCCAATCAACTATGATTCTATCAGGAGGGCCCGCACTACATACAGGATATATACCTTCCACTCACTAATGTACTCTACTCAGGAGACCCACCAGCACTACATAGCAGTGATATATACCTTCCAATCCACTATTATTCTACTCAGGAGAGGGCCCGCCCTACATACAGTGATATATAACCTTACCCAACACTATGTATTCTATCAGGAGGGCCCGGCACTACTAGCATGATATATACCTTCCAATCCACTATGTAATTCTACAGGGAGGACCCAGCACTAACATAGACGTGATATATACCTTCCAATCACTATGTATTCTACAGACAGGGAGGAGGCCGCTATAAACTACACAGTCTTGGTAGATCTAATGGACAATTATGGGATCGATCTTAAGGTGTATGGGGGGGCTTAAACAAGATAAGCCATGGGATGAATAAAGCAAAGATGTTTTGTGCCTCCCTGACCTAGGCACAGGTTAGTTACCTAATCCCCTGCTTGTACATAAAATAAAAATTCCTTCATTCCATATGTGCACAATGTGCAGACAGCGGAGTAAACGTGATTTATTTATTTTATTTCTTGTATCACAGTCCCTTTCAGCGTACCCATCCCACTCTTTCTTTGTCTATTAGGTGAAAACTACAGCAACAATTTTTTTTTCTTTCCCAAAGACGACAGAATCTTTAAATGATGAACGGCCTACTTAGCTTCCAAGTCTTTACTGGTCAATAGAAAATGCTTCTTAGACTGAAATGTCTATGGCTCTCCGGATGAATTACACTGCCGCGTTTCGCTGTACGAAATACGCAGAGATAGATACTCGGGCGGGCTGAGGGTATCAGCCTTTTAAAGGCCAAGTTCACTTCTACCGCAATGCTAATTGATCTTTATCTATTTCTCAGTTATATTTTATTGCTACTCTTTACTTTTCTCAATGTATTGTTCTGGAATCTCCAATTGTAAAAGCTCTTTGCCCAGTGCGGTGTATTAAAGCGGACCTTCCACTAGAGATTTTCGAATTTTTCGAGTTGCTGATTTTGTGAGCTGATTGCAAAGCCTCTGAACATGGTATCATCACCAAAATTGCTGGTGATGTAGAGAAGGGATGTGGGAACATTTGAGAAAAAAGTTTCACTCTATCACATGTTGTTTTTGCATAAATTAGGTTCAAGCTCCAAGTCAAAATTTTATTTTTCGAAATTTTGACTTGACTTTGAACTTCATTTGTGCAAAAAACGATTTGTGTTACAGACATAATTTCCTGTAATGAATAAAGTAGCATCCCCTCACTTCCTGGTCGGGCAGCGACCACCGAGATCCCTGAGCGCAGTGTTTGTTGGGTAATTCTGTCATCTCGGCTCTCCATTCAAAGAACCGTATTTTTCGGACCATAAGACGCAATTTTTCACACCCAAAATTGGGGTCTCTTCCTGGTTTCAGACTCTCTGCTCGTCCAACGGATTCTCCCTACCTCTCGATCCTCGGCACTTAATTCGAGTTCCTCCTCTGTCTTCCCGGCTCCAACCCCTTGGCTCGTCCCACTGACTCCGCTTATCTCAACACTCCTGGCACAACATTTTGGTATTTCATCAGCAGCCAACTTGCACTGGTGCATCCAGGAACCGCAACCTGGGGTTCGTCTGCAGCACAGCCCATCAGCCCTTGCGGGCTGCTCTGGTGAACACCAGAATGTCCCTTAGACTCGCCCTGGATAACTGTGCAAGTTGGTCCAGTGGGTCCACAGCCTTGAAAATCTGGTGTCACCCTTGCTCTGGTGTCACCCCATGGTGTGACATTGGGAATCAACACATAGTTTACATTTAAAACCAATATTTAATTATATTACACCGAAAAACATGATTAAAAGAAGAATGAAATTTGATAAACTAGTACATGCCATTCTATGGATGAATCTTATAGTCCAGCATTACAGCAGAGTCAATTGATGTACATGACATGTTTAAGCACATTAGAGACATCAGTGTGATTTTGTTTTCATTTTTCAAGGTGAAAAGACAAAGTATAAATGAGGGACATGAGGTCCTTCTATGGCCAATTGTTCTCCATAAAACTCAAACGATCTGAGGCAGGTTCCATGCTTATTAATTCAGAATCCATCCTTCCATAGGACTGACCTTGGCGGGGATGCATCGAGCTACACGTGTGCTATGTAAAGTACAGCTTCATAATTACAGCGCACACAGACCGACCAAACCGACAAAAGCCTACAGACTGGGGAAAGGAGAATGAAGACCCCAGAGACAGGCCGACGCTTCTCATCAAACACTGCATAGAATATTAACATCCCAAACGCTTGTTTTTTTAAACATTGTGAGCACTGGTGAGAGGATTAGTATAATAAGGTGAACCTTCTAATTTGAATTGCTGTCTGCATTTAGAAGCCACACGGATCACTGGATGAAGAGAAAAAAAAAAGATGCCTTTGTAATGATGGTATTTTTAGCATATTGTGATCAGCCAATGTTTTGCCCCATCCTAGCGGAGTGCAGTCCCATCACATCGGAGATCTGTGTTATTAACCCTCGCTTATATAAGTCCTTCTCATTCCCTTGTAAGCCCCCAGACATCCTGTTTAAGCTTTGATCTATCCCTTTTAAATCCTGCTTTATGCTATTTAATGCCAAAATATATCCATACATCCAAGACTTTGGGGGAGGTGTGGTTAAACAACTAAAGCATTGCCGTAATTCTTCATACTGTTGTATGTATAAAGAAATTTCGATTTTCTATGTGTTTTCTTTATTAAGAAAGGCAATACCTATATACCATGTTTCCCCTTGTGGTATCAGGGTGGGGGGGGGGGGGGATCACTTAAAATGACAAAGGGGTGATCAGAGAGGGGAATCAAAATGGCACAGGAGACTCAAAGGGGGGATTACCATTTTAGTAACCCCTTCTGATCCTCTTGTGTCATTTTGATTCCCCCTCTGATCCACCCTGTCCAAAGTTACAGTACCGTATCTTCAGGGATGCCTTATTTTCGGGGAGATGCCATTTAATGCAGAAATATATTCATATGTCCAAGACTTTGGGGGAGGGGTGGTTAAACAACTAAAGCATTGTCGTAATTCTTCATACTGTTGTATGTATAAAGAAATTTCGATTTTCTATGTGTTTTCTGTATTAAGTAAGGCAATACCTATATACCATGTTTCCCCTTGTGGTATCAGGGGGGGGGGGATCACTTAAAATCACAAAGGGGTGATCAGAGAGGGGAATCAAAATGGCACAGGAGACTCAGAGGGGGCAGGATTATAATTTTAGTAACCCCTTCTGATCCTCCTGAGTCATTTTCATTACCCCCTCTGATCCCCCCTGTCCAGAGTTACAGTACTGTATCTTTGGGGGGCCTTGTTTTCAGGGGGGTGCCTTATTTTTCCATGTAGAAGAGTATGCCACTGGGGTATCAGGGTGGGGGATCACTTAAAATGACACAGGGGGATCAGAGGGGGGAATCAAAATGACACAGGAGACTCAGAGGAGGGGATTACCATTTTAGTAACCCCTTCTGATCCTCCTGTATCATTTGATTCCCCCATCTGATCCCCCTTCTGTCCAGAGTTACAGTGCCATATCTTCGGCGTGCCTTATTTTCAGGGGATGCCATTTAATGCCGGAATATATCCATACGTCCAAGACTTTAGGGGAGGGGTGGTTAAACATCTAAAGCATTGCATTAATTCTCTATATTGTTGTATGTATATAGAAATGTTAATTTATTAAAGGAGGCAATACCTATAAACCATGTTTCCCCGAAAATAAGACTTTGCTCCCAAAGATGCCCTATGTCTTATTTTCGGGGGATGTCTTATTTTTCCATGAAGAATAATACGGCACTGGGGTATCAGCGTGGGGGGGCACTTAAAATGACACAGGGGGGATCAGAGGGGGAATCAAAATGGCACAGGAGACTCAGATGGGGGGGAATTACCATTTTAGTAACCCCTTCTGATCCTCCTGTGTCATTTTGATTGCCCCCTCTGATTCCCCCTGTCCAGAATTACAGTACCGTATCTTTGGGGTTGCCTTATTATCGAGGGGGATGCCTTATATTTCAGCGAGAGGCAAAAATCTCTATATCACTAGAGATCGGGTGTCTCTAGTGAAAATAATTCTTCCTCCGGCCGAACCAGGCGTGGAAAGGTCTGGCTGGAGGAAGAATTATAGACTTCTTTTGTGTGAAAGAAGCTGATGATGTAATGTGGGGATGTTGACGCCAAGTATTCACTAGGGACATCTTGTGGCAGAAGTTGGTATTGCAGGGTTATTTATTCCTAATTGATTTGAACACTTCCAATGTTTGTTTTCCTGCTCTACAAACTGGGTTCATCTTAAGCCAGCCATACACAGTCGGATTCCATGGCCGCTCGATCACCCATCCGATCGATTCCGACGATTCTGCCGGGAATCGGAGGTGTGATCGATCGCCCAATTAAGAGAATCCGATCGCTGCATACCACCTTGTCCAAGGGATTCCGGGACGATTCCGTGTTCGATTCCATCTCCGACTCCACCTTACAAATGGCAACTCCCCCTGATCTGTGCAGAATCAATCTGATGGAACCAACATGTTGGTTCTCTGTCGGATCCGATTCTGAGCCCCTGATCAATCGGATGCGATCGATCGAACAAGGTGGGCTGCACACGATTCCGGCACGATCGATTCGCGTGCACGCGCCCGGAATCGATCGTGCCGGAATCCGGTCGGAATCCGACCCGTGTATGGGGGCCTTTATGGTCCGAAAAATACTGTACTATCCCAAGGCACATAGATTATTTTCGTCCCTATGCATCTTGGCACTTGTTTCTACCTCTTACATGCATAAATGTAAAATTTCCCTTCCCTTGTTAATGCTTATTTGAGATTTATTGGGGATTGAGTTCAAACCCTCAGGATAATGAACCCAAAAAAAAGGAAACATTTTTAAAAACAGTAGTGGATGCGCCAAGGAACCTAATGAATATTTGATTTCAGAAACAGAAGAGTCATCTTGTGATTAGCAGGAATAAAAATACCAATTCATTCTCAAAAAGCGGCAAGATGGCCCTGTTGTATCATAAATTAAATATATACATGTACGGCTTTTCAATCAGAACTTATTACCTAAGCTCTTGTGTCTGGCAGGAAGCATGCTGGAGCTTGATAAAGAATTTATGATTAAGTAAGCCATTCTAGCTGTGTAGCAATCAGCTTAATTGTGGTTGTACAGCATATTAATGTGATTGTTCATATTTTAGATCAAAACCCATTAAAATGCCATCTTCTTGTAACGAGGAGTGTCAGCCCATCCGCACATTGTATTATTATTTAATTATTTAATTTATTATTTAGTGTCTCCCCCCCCCCACCCTTATATCGTCCCCGGCAGATGAAGATGGCTTTTGATTCAAGATTCTTTGTCGTAAGTTCATTTATCTTGCAACAATCACAACGACTTTGACTGTAACGCAGAACCGGGGCTGAATACGACGCTGATTAAAATGTCCTCTCGAGGACCATGGTTTGTTGGAGAGTTCAAACAGAAGCATTCTATGGGGCCAAAAGCCTTTTATTTGGGGGAAATAGCATTAACATAGCAGAAATCAAGAGTATTTATTGAAAATGGTCATGTCTGAGCACAAGCTTGTGGCTGGGTTAATCTTCCTCAGGTTGGGGGCCACTTAAGCTAGCCATACACGTTCGGATTCCATGGCCGCTCGATCACCTATCCGATCGATTCCGGCGATTCTACCGGGAATCGCAGGTGTGATCGATCGGCCAATTAAGAGTATCCGATCGCTGCATACCACCTTGTCCAACGGATTCCGGGACGATTCCGTGTCCGATTGTCCACCTCACAAATGGCAACTCCCCCTGATGTGTGCAGAATCGGATCAAAAAGACCAACATGTTGGTTCTCTGTCGGATCCGATTCTGAGCCCCTGATCAATCGGACGTTTCGCGTGCATGCGCCCGGAATCGATCGCCCCGGAATCCGGCCGGAATCCGACCCGTGTATGGGGGCCTTTACAGTATGTAGAGAAGTAATGCGTGTTGCATCTAGTGTAGGCCGGACATTGGCCTTGTCCATCTGCGAACAGGCGGCCATCCACTTCAAACTCCCCGTCAAATTCCCTGTCTGTTGGCAGGGAATTTGAATCAGAACTATACCGTAAATTGTTACTTCCTGTATATGGAGTGCACGGTTCCTGGTTCCTAAACCGGTCGGTTCCTAACGTCACCCGTGCCTAGTATATCACTAGAGATCGGGTGTCTCTACCCATTCCCTAGTGAAAATAATTCTTCCTCCGCCCGGACCAGGTGCAGAAAGGTCTAGCCGAAGGAAGAATTATAGACTTCTTCTCACTGGCGAAGGGGGCAGGTCGAACTTCTGTACTGTTCGCCATTGAGAAGTTCAATGTTCATGCCGAACTGTACGTTCGGCCATCACTAGTTACATCTACTTATATGCTCTTCTGTTTATATAGTTGGGGGCAGGTTTAAGGCTTAAAGTAAACCAGAACTAAACTTTGCTTCACTTGATATTATCTCTGTCATATTTCCATTAGAGATGGAGCAGGATTCAATTCCTTAAAAATATCTACCCCCCTGATCAAAATTAGTTTCTACCGCAAAAGGTTTACCACCCTGATGAAACAGCAATTAAAAAAAAAAATTCTAATTCAAAATTTCTACTTAAAATGTTTTAAAAATCCATATATATATTGTACAGGATGTCGAGTTGGGTCCTGAATGGGGAAAATGTATTGCAAATTTTTGGTCTCTGTCCCCCTTTAGGTAACCCTTAGGGTGCTGGATGGACACAGTCCAGGATTTGAATGGCAGTCTGTGGACTGCAACTCTGTTAGATTGCTAACAGGGCCTGTACTGTGAATAGGTAGGATGGCTGGGATTCACCCCACCCAGCACCTGTGTGGGTGTGTGTTGGCTGCACACCAGTGTTATAACCAAGTCACCTGACCTAATCAGGGGAAGAGAAATGGACACTGTCTGGAGGATAGACAAGGCTGGACTGCTTCCCTCTGAGAGAGGATAACCTGAGGTTTTGGGAGAAACCCTCTCCCCACGTAAGACGTATCTTTACTTTCTTGCCTTTTGCTAAAGACTGTTGTTTTGGCTGTAGTTGAACTAATTTGTTTTGGGCATAAATAAAGCCTTGTGGATTTAAAAGACCTTGAATTCCAGTGTGTTGACTGTGAACCACTGACCCCCCAAGTTCACAATATATATTACATGATATTATTATACAGAAAAATTGATAAAGTATAAGTATATCTGCTGAACATCTTACCCATTCCTAAAAATATTTTTATTACATTCTGCCCTTTAACAGACCTACCTACACGGTTGTAACAATGGACCAACTCTGTGCATGCTGTTCCTTGAAGTCTACATCTCTGATGTCCCTGGCAGGGAAGTACAGAAGTACACCGTTGGACATGCACAGTAGAGTAGGAAATTTTTTCCCAAGCTCCTGCGCACCATGTCACCTGCGGTTAATGATGATAAACATTGCTGCAGGTAAGGTGACATCTAATGACAGGCGCAGTCGCGTGCATGCCCAGGGGTTACTTGAAGCCATGTTTATGACCAGTACTCCTTTTTTTTTTAGGCGACCACGGCTTTGGAGCATTGTGAACAAATTTTTCTGCTCAGCCATTACTGAGACCTCTTGTCAGGTCCCCGCTCGGCCGCGGTCCCTGTCGGCCCCTC
>CM070032.1:225849486-225860360 GCA_036250615.1 Ptychadena robeensis | reverse complement strand
TGAAGGAGAGCAAACACTTGTTGTTGTCACTGTGTATGTGGTATATGATCCATGATCATGGGCAAAACTATGTACAAGCATACGTCTTTAACTGATGGACCATGGCTTTAAAATTGCTATTTGTGGAAATAGATGGCCAAGAGCCAAGGATATTTATGGCTAGGTCACCTGGTATTCTTTAAATGGAAAGAACTTTATTTATAAAAATCAAAAACATTTTCAAACTTAGAAACTGAAAACATTGAGGCTTGGCAGTGACAGAGCTCAGACCCATGTTAGATTGAATTTAGGGGGGAGAGGGGGGAACAAACCCTCAGGGGTGGCCAGCCCCGAACGGACTTTAGAGGTGAATAAATTAAAGAAAGTTCTAATCAAGGGATTGACGTATATTACACTTTATTAACACAGCTTAACACGACATATTACATAGCATTGGTGTTCCAGGATAGCACTATCCACAATTCGCGTATTGTTACCATTGAGTTACATATCCTAAAAAGACATTTTTGGTCCTCCATATCATACAGTACATAGTTAAAATTCATTAAACATCTTGATGATTCAGGGGTCAAATTCTATAGCTATGCTCCAATGCGTTTCCAACGCGTTTCGTTCCCCTTGTTTTTGGGACTTCGTCAGGGATCCTTGGAGATCGTTTCGTGGACGGATAGGTAGGCGCTGGGCCGATGTCTCCCAAGCCTCCCTCCATGGTCGTAGAGGCTGCACCATTGTGTCTCCGGCATCTGGTGTATGGCTCCACCATGAAAACACTTTTTGAATCAGACGAGGGAAATGTCTTCCTATCTTGTTGTGTCTTTGTCATTTAGGTCCAAAGGTTTGTCAATAAGTAAGGTTCCGTCGTCCCAGCTCAGTCACAAGGAGTCTCAAACCAGTCCACCACTTGTCAGCTGTCCTGGGTCACGTTCATAGTCTGGATGCTGAGCACCAATGCTATGTAATATGTCGTGTTAACCAATGCTATGTAATATGTTGTGTTAAGCTGTGTTAATAAAGTGTAATATACGTCAATCCCTTGATTGGAACTTTCTTTAATTTATTCACCTCTAAAGTCCGTTCGGGACTGGCCACCCCTGAGGGTTTGTTCCCCCCTCTCCCCCCTAAATTCATATTGTAATATTGGATGTGGTGAATCTGGCTACCAGTGGTCCCCCCACATAACCTTTTTTCAACCATGTTAGATTGTCCTCTTATCCTCTCCTAACCAGTTAAGCACATAAGCTTGCATTTGACTTTCAAGACCCAAGGTAGTCATGATTAAGAATCCCTGGACTGGACTGGAAAGGTCTTTTCTGCCTCAGCTGTAATCCAGACATAAATTCAATTATTAATGACTCTGTGTCATTTATGGACCATTGTTTGAAGTCATTTTGAATCCTGCTACGAACATTAAGCAACCGTGCAGCTCTTCCAGCCAAGGCCCGTCCTCTATTTGTTGTCGGTGGGCAGTTACTGTGGACCTGCTCTGTGGACATTACTCTTCAAGGTCGTCCTTTTTTTTTTACAATAATTGCACCATGCCGGCGTCATTTGCCGGCTCGCATGCCAGTTTGCTAAGCAGTTAGCTTCTTAAATAGCGAGGTGTGAATCTGAGCGGATTGTCTTTATGGCCTGTCACATCACCTTCATTTCAGACTCTGCGCCGCAACGGACATACTTAAAATCCCCATTAAAATTTCCATTATCTCTGTGCATGCCTATATACATGCATTAATTTCTACCTTATATAAGATACAAAGAGATACTTTGCTTCTAGTTCTCTGAATGTGAAGAACACTTTTGTCTTGGTGTTTCCGGATTCGCTATATTTGCATTTCTGACTCTCTTGTTTATTCAATGCGTCTGAATACTTTTATCTGAAAAATTTGGAGAAGTTTGTCTTATCTCCACTATTCAGCCAAACAGCATCCTTGGGGGCCATGTGGACATGCTCAGCACAGTATGGTCCAGGGATGGGCTTCACCAGCCAATTGTTTACCAATAGGATTGGGTAATCTGCCAAATTAATCTCCCAAACATCTTGGGTTGAGTTTTATTGATCATGAAACTCATCCGGGGTAACTGCGGGCAGACTTACCTCTCGGATTTTCTGGTGATTCTCTGGATCGGCATTCACGCCGATCATTCTGGGACCGCCCCAATTGTGTCACCAGTGACACGAAAGTGACAAGGGGTAGGCTGGTGATGGTGGTCACTCACTGGTGATGCCAGAATCGTGCTCCTGAAGAGAGTAAACCTTGGCGGCATTCAATATGATTGTGTAGCAACACAGGAATCAACCAAGGCGATAGAGGTGGCTGGGTTGGTTTAAAACTTTTATTAACACAACGCAGGGGCCTCAAACTTCCAGCAACATGTGGCAATAATGCAGTAGAGCAACAATAAAACAATGAACAGTCTGCCGGTTAAACGGTCCTCTAAGTCAGGTTCAGCACAGTAGTGTGTGGCTGCATACAGGAACAGAATCTTAGGTCAGCTGGGACCACAGTGGCGTGACCGACCACCAGGGTGGGTAGGGCGCAGTTGATGGGTCCTCCGGAAGGCACGATTTACACTGGAAGCAGCCTGCAGCCCGCAGGTGGGTGAACGTGGACCAGCAGCTGGCAGGGGGGTACCACCTCACTCTGAAGATGGAGCTCCTGGTAGGCAGAAGGGGCGTCGGTGTCCAATGCACCGGCCCCCGTACTATTGTGCTCTCCTGCTGTACGTATGCCGGTACCGGTGCCTGTGTGGTAGGACCGGCGGAGGAGAGGGGCACAGGGTAAACCTGTATTTCTTCCTCGATCCTCTGAGTGAGCCCCGCCTCTTCCAGGAGGCTCCCTCTTAACTCCTCCGAGGACCCCGGAGCATGCTGGGGTGCGGTCTTAAAGGGACCTTCACCCTGCGCACACCTCAGCACTCCACTACAATAGCTTTTTTTAGCCGCATGTGCAATTCTCAGGAGGTTAGGATCTGTGATGGAGGATCTCAGGAGGATCTGTGATGCTTACTATTGCTCCTTATAGCTTTTGCATAGCAGTGTGCTCCTGTCTGCCTGCAAGTGTCTTTATTGCCAAGAGAGACCCGGCCTGATCTGATTCTGTTATTGCTTGAACTCTGCCTGCCCTGACTTTGGATTATCTTTGAACACATCTACTGCCTTGCTTATCTGTACCATACCTTCTTGGACTGATGTATGACCATTGACTTGTTTTCTTGTTTTATGGATATCTGGTGTTGGTAGTTATTGTGTGCCCTGGCACTTCCTGTCTCCTCTGTGTGCATCTGGCTATAGGGAGTTGTATAGTCAGGGTGAGGTTACGATGCCAGACCAAGATGCCCTGGGAGCAGCTCGAGTACATAAGGGGTGGGTGGGGTCCCACCTCTGAGACAACGCATTTTGTGCAGAGTAAAGAAGGCGCAAGGTGCCTGTACACAGCCACTATGGCTGGGGCCTACTCTCCCCAACCATTCATTCTGGCGTGCGGGCAGCCAAAGGGCGAAATAGCATGCGCTGCTCCCCGCGGTAATCCGTACTATGCCCAGATATTGTTTCTATGTCACATTGACTTTTGATGGAAAATAAGCAATTGTCTGCATATTTGTTGACCCGGAGCAATCACCGGATCTATAGTTTCTTTAATAGTTCTAGAATTTCCAACTCCAGGGCCACATCCATACACATTTCTCCAAAAAAACAGAAGTCAGAAGATGACCTTGTTTATGCCACAAACTGGTCTCCATGTGACTTGGGGAACTATAGTTGGACAACCCAATGATAGCTTCAGTCTTTGGGAACAGCAGTCAGATCTTAACCATTATGGAGCACGAGGATGAGATTATTTATTCTCACATCTTCCTTTTTTAGTGGAGAAGAAATGAGTGAGCTGTTGGGTATGTACATCACGCTTCCTATTATATAATGGATGGTGACACCATTCTCCAGAGCTCAGCTGTTTCCCATGTCTCCTCCTTCATCTGTATGTTTGTCTTTACCTCTGTATCCTTCATCCCATTCTCATCCTCTATCTCTTTCATTTTCCCCTTATCTCTCAGTCCTTTTTCTCTCAATATCTATTTTTCATTCCCACTCCATGAATCCCTCAAGTGCACATCTCTCACTTGAGAAAAATTCATTACACGGGTCTAAATCAAACATGCCATGGTGGTGGAGGGGGGGGGGGGGCATTTACAGATCCACGCATTTAGAATATCCAAGGTCAAAATCAATGTCCTGATTAAATGTCTGTCCTTAGCACATGCTGACCTCGCCTAGGAACTATCTCATGTCTGGCACACCGCATACGTTGCAATTTATCATGAGATGTACTGATATCTAGAGCTTCTACCAGTAATGTCTCTCTCAAGTCTGTTAGTCATGTTTCCTGGCTGCAGTCTAATCTATTTGTCATTTTTACTATGTAACCATTTATTCCAGTCTGATGTTTTCTCCAACTGAATCCAACTTTAATGCTTATGTGTTCCTTTAGTGATAAGGTTTACTTGTACGCTACCCACACAGCCCTGTGTCCTGAAATCTAATCCCTAAAATATTTCCATATGGAGACAAGGTCACCTTGACATTGACAATGTATTTGCAAAGGACATTCCTGGAGTAAAACTAGTTGCAAAACTATGCTAAGTAAGAGTATGTCTCCACTGCGTTATTGGCTCAGTCGGGTCCTCCTGCGCTAAGCGCATTAATTGATGGGGACCCTGACGGAGCTGATATACATTACCAGTCTTGGGCATTGGCTGTTCTCACTTTCTTCTGGAAGGTCAATGTGTGTCTTATGGTCTGAATGCGTGACCCCCTCAACCACTCGGCCGTGAGTGGTTGCGCCTTGGCTTTTCCACCAGCTCTCCCAGCAAGGAGATTAGCCAGGAAGCTGGAGGAGCTGTCAGATGAGACATGTGGCCACAGCCGTATCTCCCATCTGAACTGTATTATTGCTCATGCCAGCAGAGCCCAGAGCCCTGCTGATATACACAATGAAGAGAGAGATAGATGAACTCCCATCTATCTCTCTCTCCGTGTCTGTGGAAGCTGCAATCACCTTGCAGCTTCCACTGACACAGGCACAGCCAAAGCGGGAGAGGAGATCTGTAGCCGTTCCCCCCGCAGCCCCCCTCCTCCTGATCAGTTAGGAGGATGATGTGATGTGTTGCTGTTGCTAGTGACATCTACTGGCTGAATTTGATATTGCATTAATTGAATTCATTGCATTAACCCAATTGATTTGAACACTTATATATTAAATATTTTTTAATGGTTTTCCTGCTCTTAAAACTGGGTGCGTCTTATGGTCCAAAATACGGTAGTTAGCATCTATTTTCAGTAAAAACCACAACTCCAAGCATGGATAGTGTGAAAGGGCCCTCAAACTCTGCAGCAGGTCTGCTATTGAGAGCCCCAAAATGCTGTTTATTTGTTAGGTTTCAGTCCTAGAAACATGACAAAAGAGACAAAAGGCCGCCATCACGTACCCTTGTCTGCTGCTGGTAAAGTAGTTGAGAAATGTCTCAATTTTGTAGCACTCGGTACAACTTTACGCCTCGCTAGAAGCTAATACACCTAATTATCCACTAATTTGTTCTTAACATTGTCTTCTACAGAACGCCATCTTCTTCCATTCACACGTAGCGCAATCCTTCCCATTATTACAATGTTCACGACATGTATTTATCAATCGCTGCTTTAACATGGCCGGTTCCGCTCTACGCCGCTGTCGCATCCTATCAGTTTTTTTATTTAAAGTTAACATGTGGAAATCTGCAAAGAAAACAAGGCCCCGGGGCTCTGACTTCTATTAGATTTTCATGTCAGTTTAGGAGTGAAAGTTAATTGGTAATAAAGGTCAGGTAACTCGATCAGATTAATTTCATGTGCTACAGTCGTTTTATTTAGGGCCATTCCGGGACTCCCCCGAGCTGTTCTCAAGCAATACCGAAACCACTAAAACTAACATGATGAAAGCGGCACACGGGAGCCACAAATATGGAGACGGAAGAAATGGGGCCACCATTAGGGTGTGCAAGTCTATTGAATATAAGCTCATCATCATAGCTCATTGACAGCTCATCAATCATAACTATGCATCATATAGCAGGCCACAGACGCAGCAATTTCTGGCAGTAGGTGCGGGCGACCGACCGGCGTGCGCACTCACGCCAAACGCATGGTGGTCACTCGTCTGCAGCTACAGGGGTGCCCACCTTGAAGTTTCGACCCAAATAGTCTACAGGTCGGATCGATCCTGTTGTAGTCAGTAAAGGTAGGAACACATGGGTAGATTTTTTCATTTGATAGATTAAAAAAGATCGATTTTTAATTGTTGGAACGAAAATCTAAAACCAAACAAAGGTTTAGTTCGACCAACTTTTGAACAAAAGTGAACGATATCGAACAAAAAATCCAAGGGAAGCTGATCGGACATGTTGGTAAATTTTCATCTATCTTGTAAAAAACGAATGTAAATCGAACGTACCATCGTTTCTTTCGATAATTTTTGTTCGATCTAATACATTTGAAGCTATTTCTTGTTCAAAAATCTAACGAAATTTTGTTCCAGTACAGGCGAACGAAATTTCATTTGGTGGAACGAAAACACAGTGCATACATTCGATATAGGCACAATCAATATTGGATCAAAATATCGAACTTCCTGATTGAATCTACTGTCAACTAAAATCTATACGTGTATTCCTACCTTTACTATGGATGGGTAGTCTTCTGTCCCTCCAAATGAATTGGTTAAAATCTGCCAGGAATCCCCTGTGTTAGTGGTGCACACACGTATTTCCGTCAGTTCTGTAGCCAACTTATCATAGCGTTGTGGCGTCACTACGCTGTAATGAGTCTGCTACAAGCCGGCCACGGATCGAGATGTCTATGGCTGGCTTGAGATGGTCTTTCTTGTCTTGCACCCATACTCCAAACTTTTCTTTATGTTTAAGATGGAATGGGCTAAAATGAGAACTCTTGTCAGGTTTTCTACAGTTGGATGTTCCATCTTAAGCCCCCCATAGACGGGCAGACTCCCGGCCATAGCTGTAGCAGACCAACCTGCGTGCTTGCTCCCACCGAGCACATAAAGGTTGGTCTGCCGCAACTATGAGGGATGTTGAAAAAAAGCCGGCAAGTCGGATCGCACACGGATCCAACCTGCCGGTTCTTTTTCTGCCTGACTGTGCTGCAGGCTATTAACTCGGAGGGGGAGTCTCCTCCCCCTCCGAGTTAATTGGCTAGAGTCTGACAGGAGTCCCGTGTGTTAGTGGAACACACAGGATTCCTCTCCGACATTTAGCACACTGCTCACAGCGTGGTGACGTTACCACGCTGTAATAAGTCTGCTAAAGGTCTGCCATAGATCGAGGTGTCTATGGCTACCTTAAGAAATGTACTCTTAAACTTTTTCAGACTTGGAAACCTTTTGAGGAGGTGTCTGTATCTCCACACCTATGGCTGGGGTTAGATAACCCAAAACCTTAAAATTGACAAGAGACCTTCTTCATGGTTTCTATTACATTTAGATTCAACTTATTTTCAAAATGGTAGAGTTGTTTTTATGGTGGCACCACAATATTTCACCAACAACTGGAACATAAAGTGAAGTAGCTGGTTTATGGTTCAGCTTGTTGACCAAAAGAAATTCTAAACTAAACTAAACCTGATCTCATATCCATCATCTTTTACATACCTACATACCATGCATGTTGCATGAAGTTGGCCTATTCCATCATGGTACATTACTCAATAAACACTTTCCATTGGTTACCCCCTGATGAAGTCAATATGGCGAATCGTACGTTAGGGTAGCTTGACGCCCTTATGTGACATCTATTCTATCACCACCAACTTCACCATCCCTCTGGACAGGCCTTTTGAGGATAATATCTGGTGACTCATTAGGCCTTACATCAACATCTACCACTGCATCAAGATTGGAATACTACTATTGTTTTTATGGACATTAAACAATCGATATATTATTTTTAAATATGAGTATGATTCATGTTATTACTATGTTGCACCATGGCTGACCTACCTTGAAACCGTGAAAGTCCCCTAGCCTTTGCTAAACCAGAGGACGTTCCCGCTCAGGGGTGGTATTTTTACTCTACACCCTGGGTAATTTCTGTATATTTTATTTTGGGATGTTGGTAATCTAGATGTGATTTCCGGACATTAAACCTGAAGAAAACAGCATTTTTAAAAAAAAACATATTTTGGGGGAGAAGTTTAGCCATTGACCCCCCTCTGGCATGACACTGTCCAGGTGGTCGCACCCTTTTGACTTTTCTTTATTGGTATCTTGGCCACAAATATGACCTGAAGGTTTGAGAAGTTCCCCCTCCATTAAAGTCAATGGAGGTTCACCGTTCGCGGCAGGTATTTGCAGAAGTTTGATTCGCCTGTTCGCGAACAGTCGCAGCTGATTTTCGTCCATCACTACACATAAGGGAAGTATGTAAATCAGCTTTATAAAAGGGACCTCATGTCTGGGGCGACTTGTAAATACTCTTTAATGACTTCCGCCCCACCAAGTTTGATCTGCTGGGTGTACTCCCATGTCCACGGAGACAACACAAGAGTACAAGAAAATGAATGAACACAACCTGTAAATATGCCTTGGTGTGGTCCCCCCCATGCTACTGCCGTAGGTCCCGGCTCACAAGCTCCTCATGATATATGGAGCTACAGCTCTTCAAGGACCCAAATAGCTCAGCGCTCGGTACATGAAAGATGAAGGTGAATTATGTGTTTTACAGAACAGAGAAATTACAAGAGAAGGAGACATTCCTATGGGTACACTTATGTTTGAATTCCATATCATTCGCCCACAGATATGTGTCACATGTTCCCGCTGTAATCTGCGCTCTGCACTCCGCTTTATAATTAGTTCTAATGACACAATATATGTTTTTTTTTCTTAAAGAAAGACATGGCTTTTATATTTCATTTGGCATCAATTTGCGCTGTGGGTTTTATATGAGGAGAAATGAAAACTTTAGTCACAGAAGAGAAAAGATGAAAAGACATCGCCGGTAAAAGCTAAGCAGATGCTGGGCAGATTCAGGGTTCTGCTTCCCATTTCCTTATACAGCGCTAGGAGTAGAGATGGTTTTGACATCTTGACTACCGTATTTTTCAGACTATAAGACACACTTTTTTTACCATTAATCCCCCTAGAGGTTAAGACGATTCCACTTCGTTCGGGGTTTGAATTAGTTTGAACCGCTAATGGAGCATGGATCCGAACAACCCAATATATCCCAATCGAAATTCTCTATATCGCCACAGCATTTCCAGGGTTCCAGGGAGACGTGCCATAGACCTCCATGTTAATGGAGGGGCATTGGTTTCCCAGCCCACAGTCATCGCAGTCATCAATGACACGGGCAAAGTGGACAGGGGTGGGGGAAGTGCGGGAAATTCAAGCAGAGTACACTGAACGCTAGGGAGGTTTAAATCAATGGAAAAATGTCTGCTCATCTTATGGTCTGAATGTCATTAAACAAGTTTTCAAACATCCTGGGAGCAATAGCTGGCTGACTAGAGATGGTCGATTTCGACGGTTTCGACTTAATTGCAAAGCCCCTGAGCATGGTATCATCACCAAAGTCAAGACAAAATGTCGAAAATCGGAATTTTGACTTTAACTTTGAACTTAATTTATGCACAAACTACACGTGCTAGAGCAAAACTTCTTTTTTTCAAATGTTCCCAAAACCCTTCTCTACATCTCCAGCAATGTTGATGAGTATACCATTTTCAGGGGCTTTGCAATAAGCTCACAAAGTTAGGAAGTCGAAAAATTCGACCATCTCTATGGCTGACCAATGTACGTTTGGTCTTCAACAATGCTTGTTTTGAATATAAATAAAATTAAGATATTGAAAACCCATTTTCTTCTTGATATTTCAATTTGAGGGGGACCAGATTGATGCTGTAGTATTGTAGCCTTGGTATTAAGGCTCTGCTCAGTCTTGTGATGCAATAACACATTTTCAATTTCTATCTACCCCAACCTCAACGGTAGAGCTTGGAATCTTCTCGCCCAGCTTTAGTCCTTCTTTACAACTGATTCAGGTTGATTTAACCTCCCTAGCGCTCAGAGCGATCGCAGCAGCTTGTTTTTCCCACCCTCCCTCCTCCCCTCTACCCATCGCCAGTGTCATTGATGATGCCCCTCTATTAACATTGAGGTCTATGGCACAGACCCCCCACCCCTCTTCAGCTTCAAAAATAAATGGCATTTCAACCTACATTTTACCCTGTGGGTAAGTATCTGAAACAATATTGTATCCGAGCACCAGACTATATCTGTACCAGCTTAACTTATGGACCTTGGAGAACTGGTACTGTTTTTAAGATGAGAGATTGATACGCCAAATATTTATGTGATTAAGATGTTATTCTGTTTTACACGTTTTAAGGGCTTGTCCCCACTGGCAAGGCTGGCCGAGTGGCAGTGCAGTCCCACGAGTCACCTGCCGAACAAAGTGCACAATCGGTCGTGGCCACCGTGGCTAAATACATGTCAATGCAGTAGCCCAAGGATCGCGGGCTTGTCCCCAATTGCGCAGCTGCCCGGCCACGATATGAAACACGGCCACAATATGAAACACGGGCACCCACGCAAGTGGGGACAAGCGGCCATCCGCGGCTCAGAAATGCACCGCTGAGCGGTCAGCCTCGCCGCTGCGGTCAAGCCCTAACTGTGATAGCATTCTGACTTTACAGTATTTTTTCATGAGGGCCAAAAACTTTTACACAGATTTTTATATAAATGAGAACCAGGGAATAAATTTATATTGTAGTGATGAGCGACTAGGCAATATTCGAATTCGCGTAATTTCGCGAATATCCGCCA
>CM070032.1:225833221-225843956 GCA_036250615.1 Ptychadena robeensis | reverse complement strand
AAGTGGGTTATCTCAATGCTCAGAAGTACGGATCTCTGAGCATTTACGACCCCCTAGATGGTTACGCAAGTGGGCACAAACAGGCATGGTGGACATTCCATGGTTTCTTAAGAATGGTTTGGGAATTAACTGTAAAGGGTCTGGTGGAAATGTAATTGTGGCTTAGGTTAAGATACATACGGCGATTATTCGTCACACTTATATTTAAACATATGTATTATGCATGGGTTTGTATAAAGGATGGGTTGTAGGGGGTTCATTTTACAAAAGAAGTTTGGCTTACTGATGAACAAGTCCTACTGTGTAAAGGGACGCTGGGAGGGCACGGAGTCACTCACCATATTCTGTGCTGATTTCATTAACACATTAATAATAATGTATTGCCCACAGAGGAAATTACAGCCACCGAGGGGGAAATGAACATGCAAATTGTATATCTACAACCTAAAAAAGTTCAATAATATCTCCCGAAGATCACTGCAAAATGAAAACTGTCACCGTGAGTGGTCAGAGGTAATCAGAAAGCTTGACGCCAGTAAGAGGGGCGCACTTGTTAGAAGGCCGCGTTGGACGTTCTGAGAATATCTAATACAGTTTAGCATATCCTGAGTATGAGAGGGGGGAAGGTGAATGTAGACATACTGAACATGCTTCATTATCTGGCGGGGTGAAAATCCTGAGAGTTCTATGATATTATACAAAGAGCACGGTCCATTCACGATTTTGATTTTACAATTACATAGGCTATGTTTCCACTATACCCCTCCACTAAGTGTATTGCTTGGCAGGGATCCCAATGGAGCACATAGACTCATTGGATGCTTTGCACTGTATCGAGCCGTTACGCTGATGCAAGGCTCAACGTAGTCGAGAACATTTAGCCTCTGCATCAGCAAATGCCTAAACGCCAAGCAGGTAAAGTCAATGTGCTCCGTCGGATCCCAACCAAGCAATACGGGTAGTGGAAACATAGCCCATACAATGACACTTTCTCTAGAGCAGGGGTCCTCGTTTAGATTACCTGATCCCTAGATCATCTCCTTGCCTATTGGACAGCAGATTTTTTTTAATGCTACATATTTATACTATACACAGTATATATACTGGAAAAACTTTTTTTTTCTGGTAGCGAAAAAAGTTGTTGAGCGGGGGGTGGTGGACATATAATAATGGACTGATTAGCAGAGCCTCACGCTGTACAGGAAGCCTGGTGCCATGATTGTCTGCATGTATGTATCATATATGTTCTCAGGAGCTAAAAGCTGAAAATGCCTAAATGAGGTCAGGGGAACTAAGGCCATCTCAGGGCCCCATACTGAAAAAAAATTCTTTTCGGGTAACGAAAAAGTTGTCGAGCGCGGGGGGGTGGACATATGTTAATGAGCTGATTAGCATAGCCTCACGCTGTACAGGAAGCCTGGTGTCATGATTGTCAGCATCACAACAAGCTTCCTGTACAGTGTAAGGCTCTGCTTAAATGCCCCCCCACCCCAAAGCTGACAGCCAGGCCCTCCAGCTGTTGGGGCCCGGGGACAGGAGTGCCCCCTCCCCCCATGACGGCGGGCCTGGGGGTGGTACTTGAGTATCCAGATGGGACAGGCTGCTGAATGGCATATACAACGACAGTAGTAATCAGGTCTGCACCACATGGTCTGGGCTTAATGTCACCCCACTGGACACCTGGCACAGGTATGTGTCTGGAAGACAGCAGTTCCTCATAGCTGGGGCTTAGGTCACTGATCCGGGAGTGGAAATGGTGCCCAGCTACTCCGACCTCACTGATCCCCTTCCTGGGGGTGCAGCCCTCCCTCATATACTCCCTTTGGGATCATGGTTAGTGATGAGCAGCATAGGCAATATTCAAATTTGGATATTTCGCGAATAATTCTACTAATATTGGATTCGATATTCGCAATTTGAGTGTATGCCCATGAATTGTGAAAATATATCCGCAATTTTAATCGCATTACCTTCAAAATGAATGGTCACATGTGGTATTTACTTTTACATTTTGAATATAAAATCACAATGCATAGACATAAGCTTTACAATGCATAATACCGCGAATATTTAACATTGGGTATATCCGCGAAATTTGAGGATTCTCGAATAGCTAAAATTTGACAAATATATTTGCAATTCGAATATTAAAGCTCAACACTAGGTCTGGGATCTAACAGGGGACCTGCAGGTGCCTGGGCGAGGTTACACTATATATATAATGATATTCTAAGCCATCCATTATCATACTGTATTACTTACAATCAGGCTCCATCTAATCCATGCATACCCCTGGTTATTTCCACCATCACTGCGAATCCCATACATCCACACTTGGAATTGTAGTTAAAAATGCAAATTGAGTGATTTATTGGCCCCAAATTGACAATCTATGTGAGATTGCCGTGTTTATCTTCATGAATGTTAAAAGACTGATTCATCTTCTACGTTTAATCTTTGGCCGGAGAATGTTTATTGCCCATTAAATCACAAGCAACCCGTTTTTTATATACTCCCCCCAAAATGGGGCGATACATTAGCATCTGCCTCGTATATCACAAAGACCAATGAAATCTGAGTCCTGGTGGTGGTCTGCGCTGCTGAGGTACGCTAGCTGGGATGTTTGCAATCATGAAATCCTTCATCCTCACCTTGATGTGATACTTCTTGGTCCCCAGAAGGGGTGAACTGTCTAGTTCTATCTAGCTGTTTCCCCATTTCCCCATTACTGGACTTTCTTTAGTAAAGCATTAAAAATGTTCATTGATGTGGTTTCCTGACTCCGTTACTCTGTGCCTGTTCTGTGTATTTACTGAAATGCCAAGCAATAAGACCTTACCACTCCAAGAAACCAATAAAATGGAGGCACAATTCTGAAATGCAAAAATCCATTAACTATGGATCCATAGGAGGGTTCACCATAAAAGTAAAACCCAGGAAAATAAATTAACAAGCAAGTAATATGTGGGTTAGCATGTCGCAGATAGCCGTGTCACCCAGTGATCCGTGACTGCAGCTGCGCCCTCTACCAGTGCTACGGGGTCTACTCCTAAACCTCAGAGAACCAGGACTTTCCGTAGATCAGCTCCCTCTGCTGGTGATAAAGATCATAACAAATGATTTGGCTCCTGCACCCTCTGCTGGAGTAGCACACTACTTACCACACCTGGAGCTCTGTTGTCCAACCAGATCACCTGACCTGGGTATAACAGGAAGTCTGAGACAACAGGGCGTTGCCTGAACAAAGAGTGTTTTATGCCTCTGACACACAGGTTCTGTTGCTATCTATTGCTTTACCGTTACCGACCCCTGGACCGTCTTCGACCACCCCATTTGCCACCTGCCCCGATACTGCCTGTCTGACTACGTCTCTGCCTGCCGTCTGGATACCGCGCCTTTGATACTCCGCTGTCAGCCGCTACCAAGTAAGAGTGGCTTGGGACCGCAACCTGGGAGTCTCCCGCAGCAAAGTTCCACCATTCCTTGCGGAATGCTCTGGTGAGTACCGGGGGCTCCTTAGACTCTGTGCCCTGGTTTATGCTTGCTTAGTGGCACAGTGGGTCCACTACTCTCATGGTTCACCCGTGACAGAGCACAAGGGATCAAAAGAGGAGCTCTATAAGACGATATATGGGAGTAGGAGACACAAAATTTTGGGCTCGAAAAGAACGAAAAGGAATCGTGAACTTACTATTTCGGTCGCTAGTTGTGGGTTTATCTAAAATGCTTAGATTTCTTATCCAACTAGCAACCTAGAGATTAATGGTCGCAGGTGGGGAAATGTTTTCACCGCTCCTACGTGGTGTGGTGGAGATGGCACTCTTATGGTCGCCTATGGATATCCAATGAATGGGTTGCCAGATCCAAAATTTTCTGTAAAATTATATTGGTAGGTACAATGGTAATCCAAGGGAGGAAAACAAGGCTTTGTAGAGGCGCTACATAAATGTATTTTCCAAACCCCACCGATACTTTGTGGAAAGTCTTAATTCTGGCTTATCACCCTCCAGAACTCGTCAGAATCTCTAATCTCTCTACTCTCAGCTCCACATTAAAAATGATTGAGACAAATTTTCCTATAAAACCATTTATACAGAAAAGTAAGATCAACGCTGGAGGGGGACATCCCTGCCACTGTTCACCTAGCTGTGACCTGCTGTACTGAATCCTACAGGTTGAATACCTTCGTGCGTACTTACTCCTTTCTACTCTGACCAGTACCTACTACTATAGCGTGGGGATGCCCCTACATGTTGGCCCTCTGTTCCTTCCCTACTGCCTGCACGGCGCGGCGCGTGGAGTCGCTGCCCTGCTCAATAATCGCCTGGTTTCTCTGGGCCTATATGGCACCCATATAAACCCCCTGGAGGGGTTTCGAAACGTGCGTTAGGGGTTTGAATAACTACAATTGCTGTATGGAATAATCTCCCAGGCCTAGAACTACCGCAAATGGGATTCAAGGACAGTCCGATTCTCTCTGGATTATATCCATTCAGCTTAATTTTTTCAGGCATTTGAGACTTTTTTTATGGTCTTTTCAGGACATTAAAACTTTATGGACTTTTTATACGTTTGTTTTGATATGTTTGACCTATACTGAATACTGTGTGCTATTATCTTGGTAGGGCCATTAAAGTCCCCTAGCCCCTACCTTGTGTGGGGTGAAGACCTGGTGTGGTAAGGTGGGACAGGTGGTGCTTTACCTACTTCCGAATCCATGCCATTTTCATCTATAAAACCATTATAAACGCCCCCAGTGGCCACTCGGGACATTGCACTGAAAAAGCCCCCGGAAGCCTAGCAGATAAATATGAAATCTCTCATATATGTGTATATTGTGGAGCATATGTGTGCGCATTATCAATAAATGGCAAAGACAAATACATTGGCTGGTTCTACCCGAGAAGACATACACATCCGCCTCATAGAACAAATGTATGGCTCTAAAGGGTTAAATCACATTTTAAAGATGATCAGAGATACAAAAGATTGTGTGCCAGTTACAAATAGATGTGTGACATTTCTAACCCATACTATCGATTTCCGCCGCAGTCTCTGCGAAGTGTGGAGACATGTATTCCGCGCACATATCGCCCATCCGTGTGCGAAGACTACAAATCCCACCCTGCAGGTGATTGGGTCTGGAAATTGGATCTAAACATGTTTATCGGACCTGAGACGTGTTAATCTGTGAGATTTGTGTGTGGCGCGAGCTAAGATGACACGCTCAGACGTCTCCTGATCACCCAACGGATCGAGATAATGTTTATCGCCGTTTAGGAACTAATTCTAACCCCGGAATTATTCTGTGACTCGCTAATTCAGAGAATCATTTGATGATATGTTAAGTGGAAGGAACATATGTCTTCTCATTTCATGTAACTGCTTTTAGTCAACAGGCATTTGGATTGCTTTATAACAGATTTGGATGATCGACCTTAAAGTGGATGTATACTCCCCAAAAAATTATATAAAATTTTACATTTACTTCTGAGCCATCACCATGGCGGCGTAGCGCTCCACAATCCTACTTACTTTCAAGGGTTCACTTTTTAGGGTGCAATATCGTAAGTGCCCACTGGGGGCTCTATATACAGCCCCCAGTGGCCTGATTAAGTGTTTCTCCCAGCTGTCACTGCTTGCCAAGATGTAGGAAGTTGTATGCTCAGAGAGGGAGAATAAATATTGCTTGTGCTGCTCATCATTAGTACACACCTGCCTTACATAAGGATATGTATTTGCTCATTAAAATTAATAGGGCTGGGTATTGATGACATGGTCATGGAGAATATTGTGCCTCTACCTGGTCTCTGGTGAAAAAATTCTTCCACTAGCCAGATCTTTCTTCTCCTGATCCGGCCAACGGAAGAATAGTAACCTTCTTCCAGCTTGTGAACAGGGCGGGTCTAACTCCCTTGCGGACAGTTCGGCCATCACTATTCTTGAGCAAATCCCTTTCCAGTTGATGAGATTAAGATCAACTATTAACCCTTGAAGACTAGAAGCTACACAGGAATCAACATGGCGACTTCCACAGACAAGAGCAGAGCAGGTAAGTATTTCTTTAGGATTTGTGACATAAAGGAAAAATCTAAGGACTGGTAAGCTGCAATGTATTATTTTATCATCTCACCATCCCATCTCACTGGGAGGTGATAAGTATCTGAAGAGTCAGGGAATTCATACACAGTGTGACAGACTGGTCATCTGTCACTGTGTGAATGGACCTTCAGGTGGTGTCCTGGAAGGAGTCGGGAATTATTTGCACAACAACATTAGGTTGATGAGGTTTTTTTTTTTTACAGGGCTCCGGACTCTGGGATAGGGAGGATGGAACTGGGTGGGCCTCCCTATTCCCCAGATACACTCCAAGGGTTGAAACCTGTTTGCAGGTGAGTGGAGTGGGGTGTGTCTCCAGAAAAGGATCAGAGACCACAGAGTCAGTGCTCCTGGTGGAAGTTGGAGACACATTTTCATACCAAGTAGGAGACAGGGAGCACACAGGGAGTGTGGGGCCCAGGTATGTGGCTACTAGAGCAGTTGATACAGGGGGCTCACAAAGAGTGTGAGGCCCAGGCCTGTGGCTACTAGGGTAGTTGATACCGGGGGCTCACAATGAGTGTGAGGCCCAGGCCTGTTGCTGCTGGGAAGCTCAACTGAGGACAAATGTTTATGTTGGCCGTTTGCCAAGCCAGGAGGATTGGCATTTACGAGGTTACTTTTTTGGATGTCTATTAACCCTTGCAAGGGTGAGTTTTGTTTTGGACAATAAATATAGGCAGAATCCCTAAAAAGGAAAACAATTGTGCGGATTGATGTTTTTGGAGCTACATTTGAAGCTGATCCCCCACACTAGCCATAAAATTTCCACCATTTCACTAGAATCCATATACTTCAAATTAACAGCTACATTCCAAATATTAGCATAAAATTAGGAACAAAAATTACTCTCCGAGCCTGAAAACCCACCTCTCCCATCTTATTAAGGAGTCTGCTTTTCGCTAAATAGCCCAATATTTTTGGACGCTTCTTCTACAAGCACCTCTGTAGAATGATAAAAACCATCTGAGAAGCCTAATAAATTTTAACATCGTTAATGCACCACCGGAGAGAGAGAGCAGATCCAGACCGTTCGCTCCGACGGAATATTTTAAAATCGGAATCTAGTTCTGTTTCACATCATTACCTGAAAAGAGGAGTTATCGTCACCCGGCCGGTAATTTTCTTGGAATTAAGCCGCAGTTCTTTAATAGCTGTATTAAAACATATCCAACCCGTCTTCTACTTCACACAACGTGATTAACACTCCGCTAATTTGTACAGGTGTGAAGAGACGCTGCCGGCCTGACGGGTACAATGTCAGATTTATAACCGCGTCCGTGAAAGAATAAGTCTGATGTCCTAAAATATGGCAAATATAGGCAACGTGTGTAGTAGAGATGGTCGAATTTTTTGACTTGCTAACTTTGTGAGCTGATTGCAAAGCCTCTGAGCGTGTTATCATTACCAAACTTGTGTAGAGAAGGGTTGGGGGAACATTCGAAAAAAAAAGTTTTGCTCTAACACATGTAGTTTTTGCATAAATTAAGTTCAAAGTCAAAATTCTGATTTTCGAAATTTTGACTTGACTTTGAACTACATTTGTGCACAAACTATTTGTGAGACATACTTTTTTTTTTTTGTAGAACCCTTCTCTACATCTCCAGCGAGTTTGCTGATGATACCATGTTCAGGGGCTTTGCAATTAACTCGAAATCGTCGAATTTACAAAAAAAATTCAACCATCTCTAGTGTGTAGATGCAACAATTTTACTGTGACAAGGTCCAACAAGCAAGAGCTATAATGGGGTTTCCAGGACATTTTGGGAGCCAATGACAACTTCCTCAAGGCCTAAGTGCAACTTTGGTGGACCTTGGTGTGCTGCATTATCGTGAATTTTACTTATTTAACCTCCTTGTCCGTATGCCACTGACACGCCATTTTCAATGATGCGGTACGGGCAATCAAACAGAGTAATATTCTGCCGTGTTTTCCCACCCTCCCTCATAAACTCTACACTTCACTGATGTCATCCATGATGGTGGTGATGTGGGGCGGGAAATCGATGGCGCCTCCTTAACATGGAGGTCAACGGAGCCGCCCCCCACCTCTTTGCTATCACTGATGATGTTGACGAGGCAGTGCCAGACATCTGTTGTGATACAGGATTACTGCAGGCTTGCAGAAGAAAGGTAAGTATACATAAATGAACCTCGGGGATAGTTTGTTTTGTAAACAAACTTACCCCAAGCTGAGCTGGGTTCAGGCAAACCGTCAGGGAGGTTCAGCCTGAGTTTTTTTGCCATAAACTAGTTTACTAGCAATACTCATACTCAACTGCCTGAAGGAAGCCTGCAACGCGTAACGGCAGACAAGACTATCTTTCTGTGTCAACCTCAATAATCTTTGACACATGTATTACTCAGGGGGGTGAGCGCTGCCATTGACCCCCATTTAAGCAACGTTCAGCACATCCCCAGTGTCATCAATGTAAAGGGGGAAAAAGAGAGGGCGCAGAATCGTGGCAGATTACATTGTAATCCCCCACAAATCCCATGATGGGTTTTTAGAAAAAGTGTGCCACAGCATAACACCCAGAGGATTACATGAAATTTAAACACATTTGTTTAAATTATTGACCCACTCCAGCCCATCCCCACACATTCCTGGCGTCATCAATGACACCGAGGATATGAGGATTTGGATCCACATGCATCCTGAACAAGGTATTATCACCAATTGCTGGAGATATAGAGAAGGGTGGTGGGAATTAGTGATGGATGAAAATCAGCTGCAGCTGTTCGCGAACAGGCGAATCGAACTTCTGCAAATACCACTGTGAACATGCGAACAGCGAACCTCCATTGACTTTAATGGAGGGTGAACTTCTCAAACCTTCAGGTCATATTTGTAGCCACAACCACCTGGACAGTGTCATGCCAGAGGGGGATCAATGGCTAAACTTCTCCTCCAAAATACCTATTTTTTCAAATACTGTTTTCTTCAGGTCTAACGGCTGGAAATCACATCTAGATTACAGTACCTTCTGCAGCGCATTACATTCAGTCAGATCTCTCTGCAATGCATAATACAGCATACCCCACCCCCAGAGAAGGACTTTTGTGGCTCAGTAATGATGAACTACATGTAACAGAACACCTTAGCTGTAGCTACAGATCACTGGATGGAGTATAATAGCAAAGTAGCTCAGCCGTCCCTTAATCAGCAGCAGCTCTCCCTATCTATCTAGTACTGGAGACACAGGATAAATGTAAAATGGCCGCCGGACTGCTTATTTTATAAGAGGGGGGTGTCCCCCAGGAGGGAAAGGAAGTGTTATTGACTGTACTGTACCACCTGACTAGGGTGTGGGGTTGCACTTTGTCTCCATGTTAAGGTACAGGGGGCGGGTCAAACACCCATAATGTTCGCCGGCATTGCAAACTGCAAACATGCTTTGTTCGCCGCGAACTGTCTGCCGGGTGAACTTTTCTGCCATCACTAGTGGGAATATTGGAGAAAAAAAATTCTTTCAAAAGTCGAAATTTCAATTTTAACTTTGAACTTCATTTATGCAAAAACTACATCTAGAGCAAAGCTCCAATATTCCCACAGCCCTCCTCTACATCTCCAGCAATTTTGGTGATGATACCATGGTCAGGGGTTTTGCAATCAGCTCACAAAGTCAGCTTGTCCAAAAAATTTTACCATCTCTAAACAAAGCGATCACAGCGGCCCCAATATAAAAATGACACAATAATTCTGCTTCCATTCTATCGCGTGTCCCGCACCTCCTGCGCTTGTCCCAGAATTAGCGGTTGTTAGGGATAATTCTCCTTTTATATTCAGGGAAAAGAAGATTTTCTTCATATGAAAATGAGCCGCAAAATAAAAGAAATGTCTGTAAATTCAAAAGACGGCAGAGTCTAGATGTCACGGTAAACCGGGTGGCGCGGGTCCTTCAGTGTTTACCTATTGAAAGTCGGTGATTACCAGGATGCAGTCAAAGCAGCCTTTGTATGTAAGTAAATTGGCGTGAAAAGAGAGAGAGGCATAGGAAAAGGTCACGCTAATCTGGATGAAAGAAGATGGAGGCAGAAATAAAGACACTTTCTGAAGCACGGGGAGTTTAGAGAGAGAGAGAGAAATCGGTTCCAGGCAAGATGCGAAATAAATCGGCAAAATGCTAATGCTATTCAGCAAACCTTGCAGCCATGTCAAAATTCACTTAATTCCCCTTAACCTCCCTAGCGCACCGCCTGTACCGCACCGTTTTTAACAGTGTGGTACAGGCAATGGCAGCAGTGTACGAGGTTCCTCCCTCCCCCCTCCCCTCTCCACACAGCCAGTGTCGTTCATGACACCAGCTGGGAGGGCTGGAAAGCAGAGGCCCCACCATTAACATGGAGGTCTATGGCACTGCTCACCCTCGCCCCCTTCCGCGACACGATCAGTGAAGCCGCAGAACCCCGGAAATGCTGCGGCTGGAAGCAGCACCGCCGTAGCTTTCCGGGGATATGCGGCTTTCATGGGAGCCCAGCTCATCCAGAGTTTGTTCTTCACACAAACTCTGGACGAGATGGGCTCGTCATGAACACTAAGAAGGTTAAAGAGGACCTTGAGACTGCCAGCCCCACCTTAAATTTAGATGATCTGTACAAATAAAAGATACTCCTTAAATGTATTGAGATATTC
>CM070032.1:225821280-225833196 GCA_036250615.1 Ptychadena robeensis | reverse complement strand
TATGCTCAGATTGTCCACAGGCCTACCCCCGCTGGTTAGATATGTGTGGGCAGCTTCATTCCTTTGATTATTCATCATGAGCGTGGTGAATTATATATTTATATAAATTTATTCCAAAAAAAAACGATGACATACAAATGATGGAGATCAACGAATGCAATAGCAGACTGACGGCCATTAACACTAAGGGGGGTGTGGTGTGGGGGCGTGGGTGGGGTGTTGTGGGAGCGGAGGAACGTGGGAGTGACTACCAAATTTGTCTTAATGCCCCCCCTAACCCCCATACAACGGGGTCAGGATCCGACCGGATTCCCGTCACGATCGATTCTGGGCGCGTTCACGCGAATCGAATCGGCCAGAATCGTGTTTCAGCCCCCCTTTTCCCATCCAATCGCATCCTGTTGATCAGGGGCTCAGAATCGGATCCGCAGAGACTCACTTTTGGTTCCATTCATACTGCTTCTGCCACAGATCAAGGGGGAGTTGCCATTTGTGGAGGGTGTAGTCGGAGATTGAATCCGGTAACACTAATCGTCCCTGGATCCCTTGGACAAGGTGGTATTTCAGCGATTCTGCTTCTCCTTAATTGGCCGATCGAATCACACTGCCCGCGATTCCCCCCGGCAAGAATCGTCTGATCGGTCGGATGTGTGATCGAGCGTCCAAGAATCTCGACTGTGTATTGCTGGCTTTCAAATTTAAGCTAGCCATACAGTGTCGGATTCCTGTCCATCGATTCATCATCGATCGATTCCGCGATTCTGCCGGAATCGCATTGTGATCATCGCCATTAAGAGTATCCATCGGCTACCACCTGTCCAAAATCGGGATGATCCTTCCTTGTCCCACCTCATAAATGCAACTCCCCTGTCCGGACAGAATCGCTGTATAAGACCAACATTTGGTTCTCCGTCATCCGATTCTGGCCCCGATTCAATCGGACGTGATCGATCGACCAGGTGGTGCATGGATTCCGGCACGATCGTTTGCGTGCACGGCGGATCGATCGTGCTGAATGTTGCGAATCCAGACTCTGTTGGGGGCCTTTCGGTGTTTTTCCTGCCCAGGAGGCACTGCCATGGTTGGGGGCAACCTTGTCTGTCATGTATATATGGGCAGTAATGTCGAAACCTATATAGGAGTGCCCAGAGAGTGGCACTGGAAGCCCTCTCTCTGGCACCGTCCCGTCCTGCAACCACACAGAGGCTTATGGATCAAGAACTGCAGTCCATGGCTCTCGAATGCTGTACCAGTTCTTCTCTCTTTTAATTGCAACACAGCAACCCCTACCTCCACAAGCACTGCTAGCCAATCAGACAAAAGGTGTGTTACGCGAGAGTGAGTAGAAGAAATATTGATAGAGAATGCAAAGAATTCCTCATAGTTGTAAGGCTACAAAAGTGCATGAGGGCATGCTGGGTATTAGTTTCTTTAAAGGTAATGCTTGCATTGAAGTTCTTTCCCAAACAGCAAGTTGGTTCTTTGCCTTTTGTTGTCAATCAGCGAGCCTAGGATACAGGAGCTGTACTCACTGATTCCCTATGAACGTCCAACTGAACACCGAGGATTTGTGTGTGTGTAATCCAAGCTAAGTCCGCACTGGGTTACCAGTTTGGGCACTACTCGGTCTTTAAAGTTTCGCCATCACTGGTATAGGGCATCAAATGGACCCAAGTGCCCCTGACAAAGGTAATATTTGGTGTATGCATCCTATGGGAGATGTTGGAGACTGCGTGGTTTTCCTGCAAAAGGACTGGGTCAAAGACGGCCGATTTGGCAGACGAGATGCCAGAGGCGGCAGATGTCTGCAGGAGAGGATCAGAGACTGCGAATAGATAAAACCGGGACAGATGGCCAAGATTGTGGATATGCTACAAAGTGGTCAGAGACTTTGCTGATTATGCTGTAAGCTAGATTAATGGGTCCAGGTTTTTTGCAAAATGGTACGGAGATGGTCAAAGACAACTAATAAGCAGAGAAGATGGCCAAAGTTGGGGTGGGGGGTGTGGAGATGCTACAGACATATAAGAGACTGCTGATATGATCGAACCTGAATCATGGCTAAGCATTGCTGATATGCTAACAAAGAGATGGTATAGACTGCTGAAGATGAGAGAACTGGAACTCCATTGGCCAATCATTGTGGATTATGTTACATAGATGGTCAGAGACTGGCTGATATGATATAACCTAGGAACTCATGCCAATCATTGGTGGGTATGTTACAAGAGAATGGTCAGAGACTGCTGATATGATAGAAGCTGGAACGATATGGCCCAAGCATTGCTGGGATCTCCTACAAGAGATGTCAAGACTGCTGTATGCTATAAGCTATTGGTAAGGGGATTCAAATATGCTACATGAGCGGTCATAGACTGCTAATATGCTGGAATCTAATCAAATGGTCAAAAGTTGTAGAATCTGTAAGTAGGGGAAAAAGCCGTAGCTCTTCAGAGACAGCACATTGGCTAGAGAAGATGGCCAAAGATTGTGGATATGCTACCAGAGATGGTCCGATGATTGGAATATTATAAAGCTGGAACAGATGACTCAAGCTTATTCGGATTGCTCCAAAGATTGGTCAAGATGCTGATATGCTGGAAGCTAGATCATATGGTGCAAGAGATGGCAGAAATGGGGGGTACAGGAGATGATCAAGGGACAGCTAACAAGCTAGAGAGATGGCCAGAATTGTGATTGCTACGAGATTCACAGATACTGCAGAGATGCTATGACCTAGATGGTCAGAGGCCTCAAATATGCTACAAGATATAGTGATAAAGTGCTAAAAGCTAGATCAATGGCAAGGTTTGCAGAAATGGTAAAGGAAGAGGTCAGAGCCTGCCAATAACAAGGATAATGGCCATGATTGTGGGATTGCAGAGATGGTCCAGAGACTGCTAAATACGCTAGGATCAGATGGCCAAGGATTGTGGATATGTACATATAGATGCCCAGAACTACTGCATATGCTCGAAAGCTAGAATAGAGGGATCAAGGAAAGGCAATGCTAACAGTAGATGGTCAGTGGAGTGCAGATTTGTGGAGAAAAGATAGCCATAGATGAAAGTTATAGGAGATGGTCGAAATGAAGACAATTTTGATTCTACTTAAATATTTGTCGAGTGTTCCAAGTCGAATTTCAATTCGCTTCAAAGT
This sequence comes from Ptychadena robeensis, assembly GCA_036250615.1. NCBI lineage: Eukaryota > Metazoa > Chordata > Amphibia > Anura > Ptychadenidae > Ptychadena > Ptychadena robeensis. Next base: position 225,830,037 of record CM070032.1, on the reverse strand, counting down.
TCAACTTTTTTCAGTCCGAAAATTCGCATAATGCAAAAATTTGCATAAACACTCAAAAATTTGCATAAAGCCTAAAATTCACATAAGTTGGAAATTTGGGGATTGCTGTATAGCTTAATAGAAGAATCAGTGTACATAGTACAGAGCGTTACAATCAACTGTAAGCTCTTTTAAAAAACCCCATTTTTCAACCCCATTTATTCACAAATTTTTGACATATTAGCGCAAAACGTTATTGTTTTCAAATGTTTCCCCAAACCCTTCTCTACAATCCCCAGCAATGTCCCCCAACCCTTCTCCCCAAACTCCAGCAATGTCCCCCCCACCCTTCTCTACAATCTCCGCAATTCCCCCAACCCTTTCTTACATCTCCAGCAATGTGTTCCCCCAACCCTTCTCTACAACATCTCCAGCAATTCCCCCCCAACCCTTCTCTACTCTCACAGCAATGTTCCCCCAACCCTTCTCGTACAACTCCACAGCCTGTCCCCCAACCCCTTCCTACTCTCCGGCAATGGCCCCCGTCCTCCCCCAACCCTTCTCGACATCTCCACAATGCCCCCCCAACCCTTCCACATCTCCACAGCAATGTTCCCCAACCCTTCTCTACATCTCCCGCAATGTCCCCCCCCACCCTTCTCTACAAACCCAGCAATGTCCCCCCAACCCTTCTCTAACATCTCCAGCAGTCCCCCGCCAACCCTTCCTCTAACAACTCCACAGCAATTGTTGTGAAAATAACCATTTTCAGAGGTTTTCTAACTTGACAAAGTTAGCTAGCACCCACACCAAATAAGCTAGTGGAATTTTTGCCAACTCCCTAAGGTGACAATAGTTGAAACGATGTTTATGTTAGGATTGATGGTCCAGGGGCTTGCAAACAATGCTGGAGGAAATGGTCAGCATATGTGTTACAAAGTTTTTTTGGAGACTGGAAACCAATGGGGAAAGGTAAGTTGTTTGGTTTTGCTGCATGATAATCGTTGCTGATTACGCCGTACGGTTGAATTAACCCAGTTTCATGTCGGGAGTTTTGTTTCGTCTCAACCGAGAACTGGATCGGTAAAACTAATAACTCCAGCCAAGAACGTTGTCGCGATTTCTATATACAGCTGTAACTTTTTTGGGGGTTCCGGAGCCGGGCCCCTTCAGTGGCAAAATCGTTGACACCTAATGGTGAGGGGGGGCCACACCATAGACCTCTCCATATATAATGAAGGGGCATGCATTTCTCTAGCCCGCAAATTGGACAGGGAGTGCGGTATTTTCAGTACTCTCGCACTCTGCTGTGCTCCAGGCCCATGACCTAGCTTATCGCTAATTTAACCTACTTAGCATAATGCCCCTGCTTTAATTTTGTATTGTAAGCCCCGGTGATACTGCGGGTAACTGCTTCAGGATGTTATGTTAATTACATTAAAAGCCTTATGTAAATAAATTTTCTTCTGCTACGGGGTCACTGGGAGATCATCCATAAGAACAGAACACACGGTCAACACTTCAAAACTATTTAAATTCCCAAAAAACATAAAAAAATATATATATATTCTGGCCTTTGCATACTCAAAGTTCTTGTGAAACTTATATTAAAAAAAGATGACCTCACCTTCTCCTTTCATAAGAAACTTTCTGTAGACCTAACGATTCCTTTAATAAAGGAAGGCTCAAATATATCTTTGCCCCACCATGAGACACTGGCCGCAACCGGTGACAGAAGGCCTGGCAGCATGTCGCTGCCTCCGGGGTCACGAGGGCGAGCATAGAGAAAGAGGCAGTCTTTTAAAGATGCGCAGGCTTCCACAGCGGGGTCACCGGTTCATGCTCCGTTCATGCCGACAATGACAGGAAATCATTGCTGTCACAAAGCATCTTGCTGGTCATGGCGGGACGCAAGCTAGTGGCCCGCGCTCATTTCCCAGGAGAGCCAACCTGACATGACAATAATTATTAGCAGCTCGGCTGAGAAGGACACCGTTGGGCAGGTATCAGGAATTCTGTCTCGCAGTAAAAATCTGGAGATAAAATGGAAGGACATGACTTTATTTGACTTCACCTGCTGCTCTCTGATGTGTTTAACCCTTTGCCGGTCCAAGATCGCTTGCATTATAGCATTACAGCATGTAAAAAATGATAAAAAATCAGGTACATTAAATTGTATCATTACAAAAAAAGATCATGGAAATATATCCTAAATGTGAGTATGAAACTTCTATGACTACAATAAAAATGGCTCAACACCCAAGTAGACGTCTAATACACACACCACCATAGAAATTTTGGTTCTATGTAATCCATTGACACCGGGGGTCAAAGTCATCAAGTCTTTGGGAAAGGTAAATGCAATTGCAATGAAGTTATCTTATCTACAATGGGACACATATCTAAAGAAACCTACATTTGGCTCTAGTCCAGTTAACTCACACCAGAATGAGATTGGCCTTGGTGTTGGATATTCATATTGATGGATGCAATAAAAGGCCTGCCTTGTAAACCCTACAGTACAATTGTTAAAGTGAACCTATTTGCATTTCTAATGTATATGGTGTGAAGTTGACTGGAAACCCTCCCATCAACGGAGTAGACCTGTAGCAGGGTGCCAGGAGAAATGGCTTAAATTGTGTTTGGGGTATGCCCTGTTCTCCCCTAGGAGTCTAGCTGTAAATAAGTTGAGTATACAGGTTAGCGGACACAGGAAAGGGTTAAGCATGCTCTGTTTGGTGTGATGTGTACAGCTGTAACCTGATCCTGTTTTTTTCGGCATTTCAATGTTTTGTAACTGTTTACAAACAGGAGAGGATTCCAGACTGTTCTGGAAACCTCTGGGTGATGTACTGTGCAGCCTAAGTGGGAGTTGGCAGCCTGTTGAGTTCATAATAAGTGATGGAGGAACTTTGGCCAGGGCCGTCCACCAACGGGCGGATCGGATTTTTAAAGAAGTCCGTCATCCGCCTGTTCGTGGGCAATCTGAAAAACCGGAATTGATGTCAGTGACGTCACATCCGGTACCTGCAATGTATAGTTCCTGGTTACGATAGCCAAATGTGACGTCACTATTATCACTTCCGGGTTTACGCGCCGGCTTCTCACTAGAAGACCGGCTTCATGCCCAGTCTTCTAGTGAAAAGATTCTTCCTCCCGCGGGATCTCGCTGCTCCTGATCCTGCCAGAGGAAGAATTGAGAGTTGAACACCTGTACTGCTTGCCGGCTAAAAGAGGGGCGAACATCCATGTTCGCGGACGAACTGTCCTCCTTGCGGCAGTTCGGCCGTCACTTTTCATTAGGCTCAAATATATATTCTGGTCTTCTTTTATGGCTAGCCATACACAGGCATTCCTGCTCGATTTTTCAGCTGATCGGCTCAGCGAGATAGATCAGAAATCTCCCGCATGTCGGATTGCACAGTGATCCTTCATGTTGGCCGATCCCATTACATTAGGTGGGGACAGTAGTCCCCAACCAAGTTAATGTCTGGCACACTAAGGTTGCTGGCCTATCCTCTTAGGGACTGTCCCTCATCTGTTCCTCCTCTATCGAGGGAGAATCCCAACATGTATGGCTATGTTAAGAGAGTTAACCTATTGTGAGTGACCTATTGTAAGGAACTGATTTCTAAAGACTCTACCCCGTAGACCCCCCTTGGGCTACAGTGAGAACCTGCTTGTCCGATTAATTGTGCATTACAATAAAGTCCCCTAGTTAATTTAAAAGGGCACTACTGCTGTGGGCATTCCTGTTATTGGAGAAGATACTGTGACACAAGAGTCTTGCAGGGGAATAATCAGTGTCTGGGCACAGGGCCAGAGCAAAGTAGGTCCTGTGAGGGGAGTCCACTGGAGATTGTGTGGAGATAGCAGTTAGATACACCTGCTAAGGGTATGTTTTCACATCCTTCGGAACCCCCTATGCTAAGCGCAGTGCTTGGCAGGGGTCCCGACGGAGCACATACACTTAACCTGCTTGGTGGATGCTGTGTTCTCACATCGTAGTCCAGTACGTTAGCTACTGCAGCCAGCTAAAGTCTATATGATCCGTCGGGATCTCCGCCAAGTACTGCGCTTAGCCAAGGGGGTCCCGACGGATGGGGAAACCCCCCCTTATCATGTTCCTATGTGCACCCATTACAGACCCACAAAAGCCCATCCAACCCCCCAATAGAGATGGTCGAATTTTTCGACTTGCGAACTTTGCTAACCTGTGAGCTGATTGCAAAGCCCCTGAACATGGTATCATCACAAAAATTGCTGGAGATATAGAGAATGGTTGTGGTAACATTTGAAAAAAAAGTTTTGCCCTAGCACATGTAGTTTTTGCATAAATTAAGTTCAAAATCTAAGTCGAAATTCTGATTTTCGAAATTTTTACTTGACTTTGAACCTAATTTGTGCAAAAACTGTGTTATGAGACATACTTTTTTCTTTGGAGTGTACCCCCAACCCTTCTCTACATCTCCATTAAGTTTGGTGATGATACCATGTTCAGGAGCTTTGCAATTAAGTCGAGATCATCGAAATTGTCAAATTTTTTAAAACCAATTCGACCATCTCTACGCCCCCAACAACATTCAGAGGAGGCACGGGGAGCGTGACTCTACAGGCAGACACTTGCTACACCAGGACCTCTCTACCTCAAAAATTTAAAGCAGCTGTAATTACAGCCTTGATTATACCTCAATATATGCTGACTCTACACCAGGTTCGACCTTTGCTGCCCGTAATTGGCTGCTAGGTGCGCCGTTGTTTGGTCCCCCGTTCGCCACTCTGTGTTCGCCTCCGGCATGGCCATAGATGACCTCTGTTTCCTCTAGGCATCGGTCTAATATGAGTACTCACGGATGATGTCGCTTATTACATACCTCTAATCCATCGAGGTCTTGTCCCCCTGATGAAGTAATCACTACGAAACGCGCATTGGGAATTATCCTGTTCTTGCACAGGAATATTTTTTCCAACCGACTCTATCTGTATGTCTTTATCTTGTATTTTTGCCATGATGCTTATTATCCACCGTACCTGATTGGAATAATGTACAAATCTTGCCGGCTGGACAGTTATTCTTGTTTTTAATCATTGCTGTATATATTAAATTTATGAAAATTTGACCTACCTGTACGACTTATACACTTAGACGATCTTTGGCCGTTAAAGTCCCCTTGCCTTTGGGGTCGCCCAAGGGAAATTAAACAGGAGAGATTGAGTGACAGTCTAGTCTCACTCCTCTTCTGTTTCTACGTATATAACATTCAGAGGAGGTGAAAGTACCCCGACGTAGGCTAGGAGGTCCTCACTAGTGTTGAGCTCGAATATTCGATTTTCGAATATTTAGCTCGAATATCGCTATTTCGCCATTTCGCGAATATTAGCGAATATATCATCGGATATCCGACGTGATCACGATTTTTCACGATTTATTGCGCTTTTATAATCGCAATTTTATAATCGCAATTTTATAATCGCGATCCATTGCAATGAATGGGATCGCGATTATATAATCGCAATGTGATTTTTTAAGACGGAAATGACGGATATTCTCCCAGTCGAATATCCGAGCTCCATTGACTTGCATGCATTGAGCATATATGATCACAAATGCGATTTTTAGATCGCGATTCATGTCGCAAGTGCGGATATTCGAGATTACGAATATGGAATAGAATATTATGGCGGATATTCGCGAAATTACGCAAATTCGAATATTGCCTAGTCGCTCATCACTAGTCCTCACAGCCACCCATCTGCATTTTTAAGTCAAGATAACAAGATAAAACATTCTACTAGCTTCACAGCAGTCTAAAACATTGGTCATATCATTTATGCATCTCCTTTATCTCCTTTTCTTGAGTTTCTACACTAAAATGTTTTTCCACAATGTGTTTTACCACAATCACAGAGAACATTCTGTAGACCATGACCATGAAAAATAAGTAACTATAAATGTCTGGAACCCAGGTAGGTGAGGTTTAGTCGGCAAAAGAAGACAAACAGGATAACAGGAATTTGTTGCAAAGTACACTGACCCTTTCAATACAAAAAAAAAAAATTTTCAACCGCTCTCAATTAAAAGAAAAAGATCTGTGGTATACTAGTCCTCAAGAGTTTACAGAGAAATCTGTTTATTTCAGCTGAGCGTGATGGAGAAGGGGGTATTGTATCTTCTATTTAATCAGCCATTTGTGAAATGAGTAATTTTATTCTAAAAATACATTTACCTCTGTGAATGCGATGTAACATGTTCAAGTCTTTTATGTGATTATACAATGAACTGTATCTCTAGCCAAAAGCTGTTCTGTGAAATGCAGAGACCACTGTTTGTCATTCACGGGGAAAACATTACATTTATCTAAATCCAAACAATATTTGGATAGATTAGAGAAGATATATTTGTAATATGTTCTCAAATTTAACATTTTTAAAATTGAAATGATTAAAGTGAAGTCTTACCTGATTGGGTAAAATGAGCGGGGCAGGTGTGGCTTGTTGTGGTCAGTTGGGTGGGACCAGTGTCAGTTTTACATATGGGTGGTTGCCCAGGGCGGCAGCCAAATGGGCAGTTGTCCAGGGTGGCACCCAAATGGGCAGTTGTCCAGGGTGGCACCCAAATGGGCGGTTGTCCAGAGCGGCACCCATATGTAAACCGCCCATCTCTTATATTCGCCCCTGACATCCAACTCTATCCAACTCCATCCAACTCTAGTCACTTATTGTGTTTTTGCTTTTACCGGTCATAGTGGTTGGCTGTTTGGGTCTTTGAAGGTAGAGAGTGGCAGTTGTGTCTATTGGTAGTGGGGACCCATCTTCGCTGTGGGGTCCCCTATTCAGTTTTGGGTCAACAAGACCAATGCTTACTTAACACCCCCAGTGATTGAGACAAGCCCAGTTCATCTAGAGTTTGTTTGCAAAACAAACTAGGCTTGCCCAAACTAATGTAATCACTGCAAGCCCGCAGTGATTCTGAATCGCTGCAGGCCCGAAAATCAGTCCCGGAACCAACCCTTCCACATTATCAATGATTTGAGACACAACACAAGATAACACACAGGTACGAGAAATGACACAGGAGGAGTGGAGGACCCTGCCCGGATGGGCTTACAATCTAATTGGTTGGGGAACAGAGTATAAAATAGTGGGGGGTAGGATGGGACTGGCATGGTTGTGATGTTAGGAGTGAGAAGATGGGAAGGCAAGACTGAAGAGACGGAAAGGGATTTTTTTAAAGTGCTGAAGGTAGGAGCAAGTCTGATGGGGCGAGGGAGAGAGTTCCAAAGAGTAGGAGCGGCCCTAAAGAAGTCTGCACATGTGATGATGTTATGAGTGGAGATGCCATTAGTAGGTCACTGGAGGAGCGGAGGGGGCGGTTAGGGGTGTATTTGTGTACCAGGTTGGAGATGTAAGGAGGACAGGAGGAGGGGGGGACAGTTAGGGGTGTATTTGTGTAGCAGGTTGGAGATGTAAGGAGGACAGGAGGTGTGGGGGGACAGTTAGGGGTGTATTTGTGTACCAGGTTGGAGATGTAAGGAGGACAGGAGGTGTGGAGTGATTTAAAGGCAAGGCACAGAACTTTATATTTATTTCTCTGGACAATTGGAAGCCAGTGTAGAGATTTGCAGAGAGGAGCGGCAGATGGGGAGATCATGGCAGCCATCTCAGGAGTTACTGTAGCCAAACAAACTTGAGACAAGTCTCTTGATAAATATGGATTAAACACACAGTAAAACACACAATCAATTAACAACTTGGTCAAGTGTTACAGGAACGGCTAATTGCAAAGAGAACTTGATGAATAGAGGTTATGAAAGCCACAACTACAAAGAAGCAAAATAAAGTAAGATGCTTACCATAACATCAGCCCAGAAAACAAGGCGTACTCCTTATACTGCTCTATGACTTAGAATTAGAAAAATGTTGAAATTTATAAAATGGCCATCGATTGTATCAATCCAAAGTCAATTTTTATTGAATGCATTATTAATGGCCTTATCCATCTAATTTACTACAAGTGCTAAGCTAGAGTGTGTTTCTTTGGTGTTTTATATGTAATACAAATCATGAGAATGACCAGTGAATATAGATTCATCCTTCTACACGTGTATCTATGAATATTTGATGAGTACAATATTACAGCCTTCCCTTGTGTCACAAGAATTATGCTATGAAATGTGTAATGATAAAACTGCCCAGATGTCAATTACATTCAGGCATGTTACTATGCACAGCCTACTACATCTAATACAATAAAAATATATAGGACACTTTCTTTTAATATTAAATTAAATAGGAATATGTCCATGCATCTTATGGTCCAAATATGTATGGCTTTTAGTCCCAATCATCATGAGAGCTCTGCATCCCAGGAGACTGGAATTAGTTCCTTTCTCTCCAGCCATGCCAAACTGCAACTGCCAACAAGTAGATATTAGCCACATTAGCACTACCAGTACCCATTCTCTGAACACACTGACCAATTTATTGAGAGACACATTTTACAAATACATGAGTTGTGTATTTCTATTAACATTCCGCATTGCAATGTTCTATCTGCTACATGGAATATGAACTCAACCACTGAGAAGTATCTGCTACGTGGGGTATCAACTCAGCCACTGAAAAGTACCTGCTACGTGGGGTATCAACTGAACCGCTGAGAAGTTTCTGCTACGTGGGGTATCAACTCAACCACTGAGAAGTTTCTGCTACGTGGGATATCAACTCAACCACTGAGAAGTTTCTGCTATGTGGGGTATCAACTCAACCGCTGAGAAG
>CM070032.1:225771505-225791865 GCA_036250615.1 Ptychadena robeensis | reverse complement strand
CATATTTTGGCCTTCCAAAAAAAATAAGACAGTGTCTTATCATCGGGGAAACACGGTATTTAATGAGGTCGGGATGTAAAGGGGGAAGGGCGGGCGGAAAATCGCAGAGGATTATATTGTCCATTGAGGGTTAATTCTTCTTTGTGTTCTAATATAAAACAACATGAATCAAACCCAATGTGCTAAAGCAAAAGTCTACTTTAAGTGTGACATGCGAAAGAACTGGAACAGACTCCTAACAGAGCTGACTGCGCCTTAAGATTTCATCCCAAGTTCAGCATTCTGTTTATGCCTCCTCTGCCGACTGTATTAATGCCGCATTTAAACAGAAGGGCATAAAAAGACGACGAGCCAAGCTGGCTATAAACGGTCCAGGTGGCATCCCTACTGGAGCCATAATGTGAACACAAGAGTGGAAGAGCAGAAATCAAGTGACAGACGCCGGTTGTGTGAAGGGGGAGGACACAGCAGCTAAACGCGAGCCTCATTTTGGTCAGAGTAATAGTGCTTTGGCCATTACCTGCACAAAGAATGGCTCTTGTTTTGTAGATTTCAGCATTTTAATTGCAGAGCTGGCAGCGGTGTTTGTCAGAGAAACAAGCCGCTCTCAAACAACCAGTAATCAATGGTCATGTGTATCTCCGGCAAAGTCCAGAGGCATTATCTCAAGAGCCATGGAAAGGATACCGTAGATGAAAAAGTTCTGCGTAATGAGACCATTACTTTTCCTATTTCATTTTATTTTTAAAGCATCTTCTGCTTGCCTGTGTTTCTCTGTACAGAGAGCTCCCGGCCAACGAGCTAAATATTTACATAAAACACACAGGGCACGTTCTACCGAATTTAAGGGTTTTGTTAAAAGCAACACTCTAGAAAGCTAATCTAGACTCCATTTGGTGGCTTTAATTTTCTGTCCAGGTTCTCAAAGATGGTCAGGAGTAGAGATGGTCGAATATTTATTCAGATATTCGACGATTTCGAATTTTTTGCAAAGCCCCTGAACATGGTATCATCACTAAACTTGCTGGAGATGTAGAGAAGGGTTGGGGGAACATTTGAAAAAAAAAAAGTATGTCTCTAACTAACACAAATAGTTTTTGCACAAATTAAGTTCAAAGTCAAGTTAAATTCGGAAATTCGACTTTAATTTTGAACTTAATTTATTCAAAAACTTTTTGTGTTAGAGACATACTTTTTTCTGTCAAATGTTCCCCTAACCCTTGTCTATGTGTCCAGCAAGTTTGGTGATGATACCAAATTTTGAGCATCTCTAGTCAGGAGCAGCGCAGTCACCACCTATCCTTTACAGTTGTTGATCGTTATTGACTTTCCATTAACTGTTCACCAAACCCAACCAAAGTGAGCATTGTGGTGATGTTGGCTGCGTCAGATTGGCCAGGAACCTCAGTATTTGAAAAAGGTAATAACTTCTGGGGTCCATCCTTTAAACATGAACCCTAGAAATAGGGTCTGCTTGAAGCCCCGCATATACCTTTAGATCACTCCATACTATTTCCATTTAGATATACCAACAACTGTGTATTACAGTGGCCTCCCTGATAGAATACACAGTGATTGGAAGGGATGTATCACTTGCTATTAGTGCCGGTCTACTTGATTAGAATATGAATAATGTGATTGGAAAGGTATTATATCACTGCTATGTGAGGCCGAGTCCTCCCTGATAGATACACGTGATGGAAAGGATATATCACTGTATGTACGTGCCGAAGTAGAGTAGAGAGTCTTTTCTCGTTAGAGAGTCGTCTCCCTGATAGCAATACATTAGTGATTGAAGGATATATCATGCTATGTAGTGCCGGGTCCATCCCTGATAGAAGACCATAGTGATTGGAAGGTATATATCACTGCTATGTAGTGCAGGGTTCTCCCCCCCCCCCCCTGATAGAAACATAGTGATGGGAAGGTATAATCAATGCTATGTAGTGCCGGGTCCTCCCTGATAGAATTACACAGTGATTGGAAGGTATATATCATGCTATGTAGTGCCGGGTACTCCCTGATTTTAAATACAACATGGATTGGGAAGGTATATATTCACTGCTATTTAGTGCCCCGCCCCGGTATCCCCCTCCCTGATAGAAATACATAGTGATTGGAAGGTCTATAACATCACACTGCTAATGTAGTTGCCGGGGCTCCCTGATAGAAGAATACTAGTGATGGAGGTATAATCCAATGCTATGAGTGACGGGGTCTCCCTGATAATACATAGTGATTGGAAGGTTTAGAAAGGTCCTCATATTACATGGTTTTTGTAAAAGAATAGTTGATTGTACAGAAATTGTATAGTAAGATTGTAGGATGTATCGGGGCCTTGAGGTAGCTCTAGGCTTAATGAGATAAAAGGTCTTTAGGAAGTGATGGCTCTTGTTGAGACGAGACAGAGGGTAGAGGCAGATGAGCAGAGAAAAAGCTGCCAGCTTATAGAGGAAAGAGTGTTGGGAAACCTCTGCTCTGGGTTAGGACCAACTTGCTGTCTGAGCTGCAGTTGCCCGTTGATATTGCGGAGTGGGCCGGACCCTGGCTATCGGTGAGGTGTGCAGAGCTGGATCCTAACCCCAGTCACTTGCCTCTTGTTGAGAAGAGACATAGGGTAGAGGCAGGTAAGCAGAGAGAGAGACCTTCTGGCCTGTAGAGGAAAGAGTGCGGTGTGTGCAGGTGGCTCCGAGGCAGAACAGCCTGCAGAGTGTTGGGAAACCCCTGTTCTGGGTGACGAACGACTTGCTGCCTGAGTTGCAGTTGCCTGTTGATATTGCAGCATGGACCGGCCCCTGGTTACCGGTGAGGTGTGCAGAGATGGATCGCAACCCCGGAAGCGACCGGGAATCCTCTACGCCAGAGAATGTTACTGAGGTTGAACATTTATTACAAGTAAACAGTTTTCTGCTGTTAAAAAAAAGTTGAACTGTTCAATCAACACTGGTGTTTGAGCCCTAGTACCCCGGTCCTGCTTTGTTACAAGGGAAGCAGTATAAGCATTCCACCTAAACTTACTGAAATAGGAAACAGAGATAGTTTTAGGCACAAAATATGAAGCCTGAGGGCTGTTTACACTAGCCTCACTGCAGCTGCGGGGCCGTAAAGTAAAGCAACTCAGCGCTGCAAGGGTTACCACTAGAGATGGGCGAACACCAGCCCGGAGTGTCCGCGAACAGGGCGGGTCGAACTTTTAAAGATGTCCGCCGTCCGCCCTGTTCGCGGACACATTCAAATTCCCCGCCTCTAGGCGGGGAATTTGAATCGGAAAAACCGGATGTGACGTCAGTGACGTCACATCCGGTCCATGGAACGCATCCTGGAACGCATCGTTCCTGGTTGCGGGAGCCGGATGTGACGTCACTGACGTCACTTCCTACTCTGAGCCGGAATCTTCACTACAAGACCGGCTTCATGCCCGGTCTTGTAGTGAAGACATTCTTCCTCCGGCACGATCTCGCAGGTTCTGATCCTGCCGGAGGAAGAATTTAGATCTTCTTCTGGCCGGCGAACAGGACGGGTCGAACACCCGTACTGTCCGCCGGCGAGGCGAACGGCGAACATGCCGAGTTCGCGGCCGAACTGTTCTCCGGCGAACAGTTCGGTCCATCCCTAGTTACCACAAGTTACACAGGTTTCCATAGGAGCCCTGCCCTGCCTTATGCATTTTTACAGGGGCAGCGCAAATGTCTCCCACTTGTATGGATGACGCAAGCAACTTTACTTAGGGTGAAGTAAAACTTCACAGGCAGAATATATTACTTCCTAAACTTTTGTTAACATTTCCTATATATTGCTTCTTCTCATTAGATGTTCAGCTGGAGTTGTCCAAAAACAAAAAAAAAACATGAAAAACATGACAGGTCCTAGAATAGTTTTCATCGGCACTGAGGGAGATGGTGATGTTTCTACACCGCTGAATGACATTATGTAGTAGCTGGGTCGCTGCCAAAAGACTTTATTAACCTCAGCTAGAGGATTGCCTTATACATACAATAAATGAGTGGTACAAGATCACACTCTCATCTTTATCAAGCTGGACCCCAGCCAAATGACTTCTTCAACGCTCACCATGACAGGCTGTAGATAGGCTGAGGCCTCTGTCGTAGAGCGCCAGACCGCGACATTTCCGGAACACTAGCAGCTCTCAGCACTTCTTGCTTCTTTGACCTCCGCATAACAATTAGCCTTGGTTAGACAGTATTGACAAACCACAACCGATCGAGTCAGTTTGTTTTGTAAGCACGTCTCTAATTACACCGCAAATGAAATCAGGTAAGGGATTGCAAGGCGGCCGAGAGAGGTCCTTTGTTAAAAGCATATGGAAACTCATACAAGTCACCTCTTGTATCTACTCCACAATGCTTGACATCGAACATGTGAATATGTGGTGCAGGAAATAGGTCAAGTAATAAGAACATGGATTATATAATTAAAGAGGAAAAAGAGGAAATAAAGTAAACAGAAATATCACTAAAGACATATCACTACCCTATTTTCCTTGAGGGCGGTTGGTTATCTACAGTACAAAATATAGCAGATGGATGAAGAATAAAGCAGAGGGTCACTGGGCAATCTGTGGTAAGGTGAGGGTTAAATTGCTTGCAGGAAGTGATGTTGGGCAGTAGGGGGCAGATGGTGGAGAATTAAAATTTTGGTGTTTAGCTCGGCCCCTTGCTCTTTGGAGATGGCAAGCGTGACCCACCCTCCCTTCCTCGACTTGAAGTCAGATTGGTGTTTTCTGTAACAGTGTATTTATTTTGTTTATATTGTTAACTCATTTTAGTTTGTTTTTGTTGCCCTTTTCTTTGTCACAGCAGCTGGTGGGTCCCTGGCAGTGCCCTCTGTGGATGAATTGGATGTGCTGGTGGAAGGGCAGTCAAGACGGACAATCTGTAAGCTCTGAAGGGCCTCGTTGGTTTGGATAATGGTGGAGAATAGTGTTGAGCTCCAATATTCGAATTGCCAATATATTCGGCGAATGACGGCTATTCATGAATTTGCAAATTTCGTGAATATGGCGGCGGGTATTCGCAATTTCAAATATTCGCAATATTCGCCATTGGGATGCTTATGGGCATGGATTGCGAATATATATTCGCAATGCGAAAATAAATAGCACAATGACCATTCATTTTGAAGGTAATTACAAGGCGATTATAATTGCGAATGTATTTTCTCAATGCGAATATTCGCGAATATTGGTAGAATTATTCGCAAAATATCACAAATTTGAATATTGCCTATGCCGCTCATCACTAGCGGGAAATAGGAGTAATTGCTGAGTACCCGCCGAGCTGGTAAAATTTTGAGGCTGTTGGTTGGTACTAGGTTTTGGGGGAAAGTTAGGTTTATTGGAAAATTGGACAGGCACTGTCAGGGACAAAATTTTTTGTTATGAATTTTTTTCTCATTAAAGCTCTGGTCAATGATAAATTCCTCTTCTCCATCGAATTTGGTGCCACATGTCTTCATTTATTAATGTTAAGGGGATTTAAAAGGGTAATGGGGGGTTTCTTGCACCGTACGTATCAACCCTGCACGGGTCAACAACATCGCCTCAGACCTTTCAAGATACAAACACCACTTATTACATCAGGGGAAACTTCAACTTCACTATGCTATTACTTTTAAATTTTTTAGCAACAGCTTAACTTATAAACATGGTCCAGCATCATTGCTCTTGACTTATTATTTTTTTTTTATATTTTATTTACATTTTTCCTGAACAATTTTTCAATAACATACCAAACAATGCAAGTAATACAGTATCCAGCGTGAGTATTTAGTAAAAGTGGGAAAGGACATTCTTGCTGTATCACTTGAGAGAAAAATGAACAAAACTTAAGCTAGCCATACACGTGTCGGATTCCATGGCCGATTGATCACTGATCCGATCGATTCCGGCGATTCTGCCGGGAATCGCAGGTGTGATCAATCGGCCAATTAAGAGTATCCGATCGCTGCATACCACCTTGTCCAACGGATTCCGGGACGATTCCGTGTCCGATTGTCCACCTCACAAATGGCAACTCCCCCTGATGTGTGCAGAATCGGATCAAAAAGACCAAAATGTTGGTTCTCTGTCGGATCCGATTCTAGGCCCCCGAACGATTGGACCTGATCGATCGGACAAGGTGGGCTGCACGCGATTCCGGCACGATCGTTTCGCGCGCACGCGCCCGGAATCGATCGTGCCGGAATCCTGTGGGAATCCGACCCGCGTATGGGGGCCTTTACAGTCAAAGCATACAACTCATAACACATATAACAAATAACAACCAGTAGTACTTGACGTATTACTTGCCAGTACAAGTATAGACCATACTGTGACAGGGTGACAACATGGTTGAGAGACTGTTGTCCTCGATAAATGGTCAAATGTTGTTGTTTTTAACTTTCACTGGCTGGCTTTGTGTGGTAATTTCTAAGCCCATGAATAAAAAAGTGTTGGTGGTATTGTACTAAACAGAAAGTATTTCTTTCGCTTTGACTCAAAACTTTGTATTTCATTTATGCCAAAACTACATGTGCTTGTGCAATACTTAATTTTGGAATGGATCCACAACTTTTCTCTACATCTCCAGCCATCTTGGTGATGATACCTTGTTTAGGGGAATTGCAAGTCTAAATAAAACTGAGTTTCTCTAGTCTTCCCATAAAACAAATGACTAGACCTTCATAGTGAAATCAGCATTGAAAATAATTGGAACAAACTTCTTTTTTCTTAAGTAATATTAGCATTTATATGACATTTTATAGTGTTTAGGTTTAAATTTATCTAAATATATCTCACTCTTTACAATATTTTTTATTTGAATATTTAATATATTCAAAGCTGGCCAGATATCATTTAGATACCAACAACTATGTAGTGCCGTGTCCTCTGCGATTGAACACAGGTAGGCTTGATGGTTTAGAAAGTCTCTCATATTACATGGTTTTGGTCAAACAAAAGGAGATCTAAAGGAAATCTGACAGAGAAATCTAAAGGTGTATGGGGACCCTAAGCAATAAGAAACTAAACAAAAGCAAATGAGCTAATCAACAAATGAAGTTCTATAATAGATGATAATGCACGGTAATAATTTTTTTTATTATTACGAATGCCTCAGTCACGGCTTGGTATATATGGGAGTGAGTGAGTAAAGAATGTCATCCTTAAATCTTGTCATTAGACATCTGGGCCTTCGCTCATCTAGTCAGTGCTCTAAGATACTAACATCCCCGTATTTTATCTTCTTAGCCATTTGCTTGGAGGCATTAGTCTGGTACACAATTACATCATCGAACCCCAATCCTATTACTTTTACAGAGGCAAGATTACCTCTAATAATAACTTGGGGCTACACCACTAAATCTCACTGCCGGCTTGGCTAAATTAATCTAAACTGCCTTATCACGGGTCTTACATCTCTGCGATCCTTCAACATACTAGATTAGGTATTACCGCAGAGTACTTCTGAGAGTGCTTCTCCACACCTTCATTTATATCAAATCTAGATTAAAAAAGACACCGACACATCTACAACTCAAACAGTACATGGATGTGAGGATCTATGTATATAGAATGTTATATTAAATGGTTTTATAACATACCGGGGCAATTTTTACACCACTTCTGTGGTCGCGGATCTAAAAAAGGGCCTTAAGGTTTCTAAGACGTTGGTCATATAGCAGTGGTGGGAGACTGAGTTGATATGGAGGGCCACAAGTGCGGCCCTTGGCATCACTAAAGGGCCGCACATAACATTTTCAATCTATTCTGTTCCTCTCCCCCTATTCCCACTGTAAGAAGATCCAAGTAGAGGATGCATCAGTGGAGGATCGATGGAAAGGTTAGTTCCTATGCCCTATGCATTAACAGCTATGATTTGGGAGTGGGGGCCACTAAAGAATGCTCAAAGGGCACCTGGGCCATGTAGAATCAAATGCATTAGAGAATGAGGGGGTCCTGACAAACGTCCTGTGTCCATTGTTTTTGGAATAATAAAGTTATTTTCTGGTGATTTTATTAGTGTGACAGCACTTTTCTGATTAACGGTTTTGACAATCACTCTTTGCCATTGGCATGTGACCAACCACCACACCATAGCTTGTCCCAGTGCCACACACCTATAATGAATAGGTTATGGGGAAAAAAACTCTGTGGGTACACCAACTTTCACAAACTTCTCATATTCTTAGAAATCAACATTCAAATTTACACATTTTATTAGACCACACTGATAATATTACAGTGACAGTTGCCAGTTGCCAGTATGGCTATAATACTGAAGGATATGCTTGACTTATCAGAGCGTAGGAAGTTACTTGTCAAGGATGAATGTACAACTATATTAACAAAGTCATATTTAATATTACCAAGTACTAAGTACTAGATGGCAGTGAACCCCCAAAAGATACCATACAGCCCATTACTCTCCCAGAGAGCTTGAAAAAACAGCTAATAGGAACTGTGTGAAGAGAACCCATTATGTACAGGGTGGCATTACAAAAGCATTAAAAGATAAGTGAAATAGTATATGACTTACCTGGATGACACATCAATGATTGCACAAGAAGAATATAAAAGGAAACAGAGAGAAGAGTTAATACATTATGTAGAATACGTTGTGTAAAAATAACTGCTACTGTTATAAATGTTATAAATGTTATAACTGTACTAGTAATAAAGGTTGAAGATCATTGAACTTGAGACCTGGTTCTAGACCTTAACGTCGTTAAACTCCTGGGCAGTATTCATAACACTGTACTTCATTAACCTCCTGTCTTCAACGGCGCAATACGGAGTACAGTGTACTCTGCCATGATTCCCAGCCCTCCCCTCTACATGTCACTGGCGATGTGGGCAGGAATAACTATGCCCCTCCATTATAATGGAGGTCTATGGTGCCGCCCCTGCCTCTTTGGTGTCACCGATGACGCAGTGCTGGAGCCGATATGCAGGCCTACATCAATTCATAATCGCTGCGGGCTCACAAACAACAGGCGAGTCTGTCCAATCCTGGCTAGGGCAGAGTTTGTTTTGTTAACTGGGTTCAGGCAGACCGCCCAGGAGGTTAATTACTGAATCTCTCCATATAACTAGTGATGAGCTTCTAGGCAATATTCAAATTCGCATAATTTTGCGAAAATCCGCCATAATATTCGACTTCATATTCGTAATCTCGAATATCCGCACTTGTTGACATGAATTGCGATCTAACAATCGCAATTGCGATCATATATGCGCAATGCATGCAAGTCAATGGAGCTCGGATATTCGTCTGGGAGAATATCCGTCATTTCCGTTTTTAAAAATCGCATCGCGATTATATCATCGCGATCCATTGCAATGAATGGGATCGCAAAATCACAATAAAGCGCAATAAATCGCGAAAAATCGCGATCGCATCGGATATCTGATTGTATATTCGCAAATATTCGGGAAATAGCGATATTCAAGCTAAATATTCGAAAATCGAATATTCAAGCTCAACACTACATATAACACAAACATCTCTTCCACTCCATGACTGGATATCTATGAAGGTCTTGAACTTGACTTAAGAGTAACATAAAGTTTGCATAAAACCAGACATATTATACAAAAGAGTATGATGTCTCCCATTAGTAGTGTTGCTTGTGAATATTCTAGTCGAAAATTTTTATTGGAAATATCAGCACTTCGAGAATTCATTAAAATCTAGGATATAGTGCTATATCGTATATATATATATATATATTCAAGATTTTTTTCATCAGTACCCATGATCCCTCACTCCGTGTTGCTTGTCGGCCTATAAGAAGACAACTTTACCCTAAAGGTCAAAGAAGGAAGTAAGGGAAGTCAAGGTCGTTCATAGAAAAGTAATCCAAACTTGACATTTTATTGAGGGCGTGGCTAAATTTACTAAAGTGTATTTAAGCACTGCTGATGAGGGTAGGTGTCAGGGCCATTTCTAGCATTTTTGGGTCCCAATGCTAAAATTTTGCCTTAGGTCCCTTGCAAGTTGTTGACTGGGGGAGTGGTTGGAGAGATATGGTTGGGGGTTATTTGCCCCCCCCCCACACTCATGCTGTTAGAGAGTGCATATCATCAACACACACTGCTAATCATCAACACACAATACAGGGGCAGAATGGTCGGTAGGCAGTTCAGGGTCGGCAGGGGAAGTTCAGTAGTAGTAGCAGAGAGTATGCAGGAGATGTAGCTAGATCAGAGTTCAGAAGCACAAAAATCAGCCATGACCTGGTGCAGGAGGCTGGATATAAATAAAGGAAGTAGCAGGTGCAGGTGATCAGGGCAATTGCTGATTCAAGGCAAGGCTGTAGCAAGGTAGATGAATGAGTTGGTAGCAAGGAAAGTCCAGGAGGGCAGACAGCCTAGTGGGCAGGGCTATCAATCAGATTGCTGCTGTTCACAGGTTCAAGACCTAACACCCCAGCTGTAAGGGCAACAGGGACCGGAGGGGCCCTATGTGCCCTCATACTCCACATATCAGGAGAAACAGCCCTGGTAGGTGTTCTCAAGTGTGATCAGGGCTGATCATTACAACAGGAAGCCATTAGGCAGAGATGATAATGAAGAAAATTGTACTTAGACACACAGAAAAAAAACTAGTCCAATCAGGATGAACTGGTTGATACAGAGGCACAATTTAAGATGCCAAGGCAATAAGGGTTCCCACAGAAAACTTAATCCAAACACCCAGTAATCTTGTATACTTGGTGTGTCATGGCCATGGCCAGTTGCCTATTCAGCTGGAGCTGAAATCTCCTAAGGCTATGTTTTCACCATACGTCGGGATCCCCTCCGTTAAGCGTATTGCTTGGCGGGGATCCCGGCAGAGAACATAGACTTAACCTGCAGAGGCTCAACGTACTCCACTACGTCCAGCCTTGCATGGGCAGAATGGCTCGGCACAGTGAAGGCACAGCATCCGCCGAGCAGGTTTGTGCTCTGTGCTCTGTTGGGACCTTACGCCAAGCAACACGCTTAGCAGAGGATGTCCCGACTCTGAAGTAGCGGTGGCAATCTTATTATCATTAGGCGTACAATTCTACATTGTGTATTTCATTTTGAGTTTATTCTATTTTGTTTTCAATGACAGTGTGCATAAAACTAAACCAGCTAAAAAGCTGATTTTTTTTTTTGCCTGGTTGCTTACATTTGAACATCAATGGCCCTGAAAACCCAACTGCCTCTTCCTGCCAGTGAAGATGGAAGAGGTTAGCAATATGTGACTTTTCCATCGGCGTGTAAACAATGCGAACGCGGCGCCGATCCATTTCCCCTCCGGAGTGTTATTTCACCTTCTCCCCTGCGTCCTTCCCTTTAACATTGTACTGCAAATAATATTATAACCTCTCCCTTTTCCATGTGGAGTAAAATGATGGATAGGCGGCTGCCAGTGACCCCGGCGTGTGAGCCGCTCGGCAGTAATTGCCCATTTCCAGTGACTACAAGGCTCCTAATGTTGTCAATGATGTAATTGGAAATCTTATCAAGCATTACCTGTGTATGGCGCAGAAGGGTTGAGAGCCGCAGTGGCAGAGTTGACATCATTCCCCATAGCTGGCGACCCTTTCACCTTGCGGGAGCGCGCCAGTCTACGGGTCGTCAGGAATGTTCTGTGTGCACCACATATAAATGTCAACGCGCATTGATCTGCACTATAAAACACAACGCAATTCCAACAGCGACCAAAAAAGAGCAACGCGGGCTTCCATCCGTAAAAATGTTTCTTTTTCCGTCTTTTTTTCGTAAACTATAAAAGAGAAATGGACGAACCTTCCGTCACATAACGATAGCTCGAGAGGTTCTTTTTTTTTTGGAATGTGTTGATTTTTTTTCTTCTTTGGCCGCTGTTAAAATATAGTTCATGTTTTGTTTTAGAAAGAAAGGGGAATACATGCAACTCCTGTCAAGTTTTATTTTGCATCTTCGCATTTGAATGCCATTGGCGAGATTTCCCTTCCTGTAGACACAACAATGAGTCTCTAAGGCAGTTGTCACCAGGACAGGTGCCCCATTGGGAGATTCCCTCTTTTCTTGTTCCAGTAACAAGTAAAAATATTGTATTTGACTCAGCGTGTCTCTCCGCTCGAGGGCTGCGGCTGGGTATTCTATATCTAGCGAGATCTTCAGCTTACACATTATATACTATACAGATTTTACCATGTAACCGATGAAGCTGTTGACATCTATTGAGTGCTATCTACTTGCAAAATGCGTTGTGTTGATCTTGATCATCAGATATAGCCTTTGTTTGAGGTTTTGTCCTAGAACATATGTGTCAGGATCCAGAGCAGAAGGTGCGACCAGCACACACTGACAACCAGACAGGGATTGGGTGAAAAGTCCTTCCTGAAGACAAAACAATGAGTCTCTAAGACAGTTGTCACCAGGACAGGTGGCCCCATTGGGAGATTCTCTCTTTTCCTGTTCCAGTAACAAGTAAAAATATATTTTTTGACGCTCGAGGGCTGCGGCAGGGTATTCTATATCTAGCGAGATCTTCAGCTTACACATTATATACTATACAGATTTTACCATGTAACCAATGAAGCTGTTGGCATCTATTGATAGATAGATACTATCTACTTTGCAAAATGCGTTGAGGTTACCTTGTTGATCAGATAAAACCTTTGTTTGAGGTTGTATCCTAGAACATATGACGTAGATTTGAAAACACTTTGTATATGTATTGCGCTGCATATATTTGGTATTGCGTGTATTAAATTATTATGTAAAAATATGTGTGGTATTATTTATCAGATGTTTATAAATATATTGTGAATGAATGGAGCATCTTTTGTTTTACAAATATGTTGAAACAACAACATCATGTGGTATACATTATCAATAAGTTTAGATATACATTAATGGCCCATGGTCAAAAAATCAACGTTCTCATAAAGTGCCACACCCCGAAATAATTACGAAAAAAAGTAAAAAATAATGACAATGATGGGCTTTTAAGGCACTGGACTCAAGACTTAATTTACATATATAACAATCTTAGATTTATTTACATAAACATCAACAAACCATACAAAATAGTATTTATGAAAACAAACATATGGGTGGGTTAATCATCACCCTAATACATAAAAATTTGTTAGGCAGAGAGACCATACTTTTCTTTTTTCAACATGTTTCGCCCTTGTAGGGCTTCTTCAGGAAAAAACCAAAGAGAAGTATGGGACGAAATGTCTAGAATGTATTTCAATAAAAGTAACTA
This sequence comes from Ptychadena robeensis, assembly GCA_036250615.1. Taxonomy (NCBI): domain Eukaryota; kingdom Metazoa; phylum Chordata; class Amphibia; order Anura; family Ptychadenidae; genus Ptychadena; species Ptychadena robeensis. The sequence goes on along the minus strand of CM070032.1, from coordinate 225,778,636 downwards.
TAATCATATACAAAAAATGTATGTTACAAGTAATAATGAAAACATCCCGGCAGTAATAGGGGGGCACAGCCGGGATGTTTATATTATTACTTGTAACATAATTTTTTTGTATATGATTATAATTACTTTTATTGTAATACATTTTAGAAATTTCGTCCCATACTTCTCTTTGGTTTTTTTCCTGAAGAAGCCCTACAAGGGCGAAACATGTTGAAAAAAGAAAAGTATGGTCTCTCTGCATTAACATTGGTGTTAACTAATTTTATTTTATTAGGGTGATGATTAACCCACCCATATGTTTTTTTTTTGATAACTACTATTTTGTATGGTATGTTAACAGTTTGCTCATATTTATGTAAATAAATCTAAGATTGTTATATATGTAAATTAAGTCTTGAGTCCAGTGCCTTAAAAGCCCATCATTGTCATTATTTTTCATTTAAACATAATCAATAAAATCACATATTTCAGCCTAGTTGCACCTAAATAAAAACAAAGTAATTTTTTTAAATGGACATCTAAATCCAACCTGACTATATACCCTGTCCATGCACTTAAAGCGATACCTATGATAACCGTCAACCAGATTCCAGTATATAATGCCCAACTGTCGTCTTCCCAGAGCATCCTCTGAGAAGGTTGGATGAATTAATGGAGCATCTTTTACCTGGTTGATGGTAAGTTTGTTTCTGCTTTTTGTTGTGTAACCTCCCTAGCTGACACCACAATATTCGATACGATATTCAAATATTCACATTATGGCCATAGATTGCTGAAAATGCTGATATTAATATTTGCATAATTTTCTAAATAAATGGTCACATGCTTTATTCTGTGCCAGTGTGAATATTATTTTCGCAATTCGCGAATATTTAAAATGTCGAATATCCACCGACATATTTGAGATATTAGCGAATTCTCGAATTGTCAATGTTCGCGAAAAATATTCAACCTTGGAATATTCAATATATATATATGTATATAGTACAGTAAGATTAATACCAAAGAGAGCCTAGGCACCGTGGCAGTATATAAGTTGCACCTTTAATTAAACAAATGGGGAAAATGGGCATAAAAATTTAATTACGCTCTTTTCATATTCATGATCTTTCTTGTTGTGAGATGTGAATTTGACTAATAAAACCTAAAACCGTAGTTTATCATTTAGTTTTTTTTTATTTACATTTGCTTACATACATCAATTCTACTGCTATTATTTGTTCTTATCAACCATTTCCAGGCACAGTTCTAGTTAGAAACATTACATAGTATAAGACATGAAATATACATTTTCCCCTCTGTTTTTACTGAAGACATTCATAAAATAATTCAAATTATTATATTAAGATGATGGAATGAGTCACCAAGATTTTGCTTTAATGTTCATATTTGTAATGCATGTAATGCTTCATGTTTTCTGTGGCCCCGAAGAAGGAGGCACTAAACCTCCGTAACGTATTGGAATGCCCTCTCTGTTTTAATACAGAAGTGTTTTCTGAATGCAAGTTTCTTGGATGGTGGGGCTGCTTTTGAGGAGATCCTACACAAGAGACCTCATTGTTGGCCATGTGAGTAGTGATGGACGAACTGTCCACAGAGCGGACATGTTCGCACTCCTTCTAGCCGGCAAGCAGTACAGGTGTCCGATCCGCCCAATTCACCGGCGAGAAGGAGCTCACTATTCTTTCACCGGCAGGATTGTAAGAGAGCAGACTCGGGGGGTAGCGGACAGAGGAAACAGACCAGCGTTAGTGTTTAATAGAAACTTTACTTATCTCAACATAACAGGTAACAGTAAACAGCTGTAGGCCTCAATCAGGAACAGTCTCTAGAGGGGCACTTTGCGCTCAGCTCACAGCAATCCGATCAGCCTCCTCCTCCTTGGGCAGCAGCGTCGGCCTGTCCGGCGTATCCGGGAACCACGGACCGATCGAAACGTTGCCAATCACCGTGCGGGCCACCAGTACACTCGGTGGACCCAAATCTGGGGATAAGGGCGAGGACACAGGTTGTTCCGAGCCACCTGCACGCTCCAGTCTGCCTCCTCGCTGGGCACTACCCTCATCAGAAATCAAGCCTCCATGTAGCTTCTCTCCAGAAAATTCTTGCTCACTTCCTGCCTGCTCACCTTTTATCAGCTCAGGTCTGGAGCTCCCTCTAGCGGACTCCTCCAACACTTCAGGCTGTGCATCACAGCAGGGCACCCCCCTACAGGATCAGGAGCAGTAAGATCCCACCGGAGAAAGAATCTTTTCACTGAAGACTGAGTAGAGAAGCCAGTCTTGCATTGAAAAGTCTGCGAAAAACTGACGTCACTTACGGTTTTTCCAATTCAAATTCCCCGCCTGTTCGCTGACGGGAAGTTCGGCCATCACTAAATGTAAGCAAACTGAGAGAAAGATGAGAAACTATGGTGCAGAGGAGCTATAGGTTCATAGTTGTCAAGTCTCTAGTGTGTGGCCTGAGCAGCACCGGCCTCCACTGGCCCAGCTATGTTCTAGTAACCCGTCTCTGGCCACGGGGGAAGGAGACATGAAGCAACTAGAGCTGTAAAGAGCGATAACAGGAGATGTTGTTACCCTTTTTTTTGTTGGGAGGATATGCGGGGTAAGTGTGCTGTGTCACTTCCAGGTTCTGGGTCAGTTTCAAAACATGGAAGTGTGGACAGGCGCACTGCCTCTTTCTGTGATGAGTGCACAAACACGTTTCGGGGTGAACCACGGGTCAGGGTCATGCGTCTTCCAGCACCTCTCACTGTCTGGCCCTCTGCAAACTGTTGCACCCAGCATCGGTTTACCCAGCAGCTGTTGACAACTTGTTTAGTCTCTGGCCTATCCCTCAATCCACTTGGTGACAATTCCTCACGGCTAGGGCACCCTTGCCCCTAGATGGGGACAAGGGAAATGTCTTTAGCTACATCTCGGCAGATTCCTGGTCATCCATCCCAAGGACCGATGGTGTCTATCATCCATGGTGGTAAGTGTGGCACAACACTCCTTACTTGGGCACCCAGGAAAGACAACTACTGCCCAATCATTATGCCATATATCAACTACTCCCAAGCAGGGCACTCCTATATGGCATTGTCACATCATCACAATATTAAAGGCATATTCATCACTGTAATATTAACTCTTCACATACTGATTTCTATTATAGGGAGTGCAGAATTATTAGGCAAATTAGTATTTTGACCACATCATTCTCTTTATGCATGTTGTCTTACTCCAAGCTGTATAGGCTCGAAAGCCTACTACCAATTAAGCATATTAGGTGATGTGCATCTCTGTAATGACAAGGGGTGTGGTCTAATGACATCAACACCCTATATTAGGTGTACATAATTATTAGGCAACTTCCTTTCCTTTGGCAAAATGGGTCAAAAGAAGGACTTGACAGGCTTAGAAAAGTCAAAAATAGTGAGATATCTTGCAGAGGGATGCAGCACTCTTAAAATTAAAAGTATGTATTGGTTTGGTGTTGGGAGGAATAGGAACCACTAGGCTAAATTTGGAGGCACACTGCCCTAGTTAATGCAAACAGTGATTTTGAGCCATGATTAAAATAAATTATGTCCCATGTTAGGTTGGGGAGGAAAGGGCAAGATGATGGTGAATGTCCCCCAACTAGGAAAGGACCAAGTTGTATCTAGCTTCAGCTTCTTTTGAGTACTATACTGGGAAATTAAAAAAGAAATATCAATATCAATGCTGGACTGGAGCCTAAAGACGAGATTTAAGGCAGGAGTTCAGATTTAAGTCACATCTTGAATATTCATGTGCACGTCTTGGTCCTATAAATGTAAAGCCAGGCCCGGAGCCAAAAGACAGAGACCTAGGTGGAGGGACTACATGACTGGGTTAGAAATAGCTGGCACACGCTTAGCTATGTTGTTTATGGTATCCATGTTATCTTATTGTGTTATCTTGTTCCAGCTCTACCACATAGGTTGAGTCAGTTGCTATGCGGGGTTCTCCTGTATTTTGCGTGTGTGGGGAGAATTCACCACAATTCAGTCGGAGAAGGATCTGTGTTGGATAAATTTCCCGCCCTCCCTCCCTCAATTTCCTTTGGTTTATAAAACTTTGATGAATTCCTTTGTTTTCAGGTTTCAGAACTTGTCACGGGTTGTAAGTCCCTTGAAGGTGGTCTGGTCATGGAAAAGCTCATTGGAAGGGACCGTCGTAGGTACGGAGTCTCACCCTTTGTTAAGGATGTCCGAGTGCCAGGGGACTAGTTCTGTAAGGTGGTATCTGCATTTTATTGTAATTGTTGGTGTAGTGCGACTGGAGGCCTATATATTGGGAAATGCAGATATAGGGTGCTAGATAACTGCCTTCAAGGGACCTTCATTTAAACTATAATGGTCTATTTAATGATTATTATATATTATTGTGTTATGTTGGTAATAAAAGGCGGCCGGGCCATTTAAAACCCAATCTATCCGAGTCTGAATTATTCCAGTTGGGTTTTTGGGGATTGAATGTTGTTGAACAATTCAGACAAATGGGACAGCTATCTTGTATACCCTAGTCAAGCAATATCCTATTCTGAGAATACTCTGCATACTAAACTATCTCCCAAGCTTGGACACTTCTTAATAGCAGAAGTCAGCTGCGGTAAAGTCAAGATCTCAATTTTCGAAATATGTTTTCCCTGCAGGAACGTATTTAGAAGCCACACTAACCGTGATCTGGACACAGACAAAGGTCAAGTGGGGTTTGTTCTAAATGTGCTCCGCCATTCATCAGCCATATCCCGCATCTCCTATATATTTTATTATTATTATTTTTTTATGACGTCCAGCTTAAAAGCAATTTGTCAGCTTACTTATGACTCAATTGGTTCTCAGACATCTTTTTCACAATAGGCAAAGTGGCTTTTTTTGGTCTTCCCTGCTGGTTTAAAAGGATTTAGCTTTTTCATTGGCAATAAATAGCTATTAGGAGCAGAACTGCAGTGAATAACTCCTAACAAAATAAATGCCGACTTTATTATATATAGATGAGTAAAATAATCCACGCATTCAATAGGTAGGGTATTAGCAGGCTGGATGTCACATTTAGGAAAGAAGTATCCAGGGTCACAGCTCTGCGTCAGGACTTTATCCTCCACAGATCAAGTAGGGATGGCAAGTTCTGTTCTCGTATGAAAAGTTTTCAGTTTGCTCAGCTTTTTGAGCCTTAAGTGACACATGATAAATGGTCATGACCAGCGAATCAGAGAATATCAACCCCCATACCTGAGAACAGAGCCCCCATACCAGAGGCCCTAATGAAATGCTGTGAGTTTATAATCCTATCTCCCTTTTGCAGTGGAAAGCCAATAAAAAGTCATATATCACATATATACATAATGAAAGTAATATATATATATATATATATATATATATATATATATATATATATATCCTCTTAACGATGATCTACTGCAGGAGTGCCGAAGACATAGATTGTGGTGGTGGAGAGTTAGTTGCGGAGCCCATTCATTTCTTCTGGAGAGTTAGTTGCAAAGACCATTTTTTTCGACCAGCCTACCGCACCGGTCGTCTCCATGACGTGGAGATGGTCCACCTATCGAAAGGTTAACGTAGTGCAGTAGAATAACCAGACTGGCTCCACTCCGTGGAATTTGCGGGGAATTTGAATCTGAAAACCTGAAGACATCACATCCGGCACCTGGAACGCATAGTTCCTGGTTGTGCTAACTGGATGTGACGTCACTGACGTCACATCCGTGTGTGCGAGCCGGTTTTCCACTGAAAGACCGGGTTCTCTACCCAGTCTTCAGTGAAATATTCTTCCTGCGGCGGGATCTCGCTGCTAATGATCCCACCGGAGGAAGAATAGAGGGCTCCTTCTCGCCGGCGAACAGGGCGTGTCGAACACCCGTACTGTCCGCCGGCGAGAAGGAGGGCGAACATGCTTGTTCGCGCCCGAACTGTCCGCCTTGTGGGCAGTTCGGCCATCACTAGTTGTTGGTATATATGTACAGGGGATTTGCGAAAACTTTGAATATCGACCAAAAGTTCCTGAATTTCAGTAATTCAACTTAAAAGATTAAACTAATATATGAGCCTTGAAATGGTCTCTCAGTCTGGTTCAGGAGGATTCACAATCATGGGAAAGACTGCTGACCTGACAGTTATGCAGAAAACCATCATTAAAACCCTTCATAAGGAAGGAAAGCCTCAAAAGGTAATTGCAAAATAAGTTGGTGCTGTATCAAAGCATATTAACAGAAAGTTATGTGAAAGGGAAAAGTGTGGAAGTAAAAGATGTCAGTAAAAGGCAGTTCAAAAGTGGTAAAAAGAACTATAGCTGTAAGCAATAATCATCAAAATGATAACAAATAAAAGCTGAAATATCTCGCTTTGCAAATGTCCACTGATTCTACCCATAGCATAGATTGCCTAGGCCAGCCGTGGACAAACTACAGACCATATCCGGGCCATTTAATATTATAATCAGGCACTTTATCACCTTGGTGTCAAGAAGCCTTAGCTTCCCTCTGATTGTTCCCTGCAATAAGTGGAAATAATGCCTTGACCAGTGGTTCCCAAACTTGGGGGGTGTGCCCCCCTGGGGGGGGCACAAAGGTATTCCAGGGGGGTGCGGGCCCTCATTCATTACCTGTGTTTTAATAGGGAGGGGGGGGGGCTTGATAATGTTCCTAAATAGAAATAATAATAGAAATAGAAATAAAATATATGAATAAAAAAAATAAACTTATATATTTGAGAATTCGTGATCAGCACTTGTACATGCCCTGTAGGGTTCTGATGCTGTTATCTAAACTGAGGAATGGATTCCCCGCCTGCAAAACCAATAGACGTCCCCTTCATTGACATCAATGCCAAGCTTATAAAACCTTCATATTTTGCTTTCCAATTTGCAATAAGCCGTGATGTTGGAGAGCATGAAGACCTGATGGTACTAGAAAACATTTTAACCCCCCTGGCGGTCCAATTATTTCAAATAATAATTTCAAATACGAAAAAATACTAATACATACTATGTAATAGGTTTGCATTTCCCTCTAGCACATTCCCATCATCAGTGATGCTGGGGATGTGAGTAGTGTTGAGCTCGAATATTCGATTTTCGAATATTTAGCTCGAATATCGCTATT